>JAKKPZ010000963.1:0-11862 GCA_022814885.1 Ditylenchus destructor | reverse complement strand
GGGATTGCATTACACAAAGGAATATCGAAGTATGGGGAATTATGTGACTCACATTTATATCGACAGCTTATCCTATGTGGAATCGAAAGTTTGGTGTGAACTCAATGTGCTGTGCTGTGTTGTGCTGTGCACAGCACAGTGACTCACATTTATATCGACAGCTTATCCTATGTGGAATCGAAAGTTTGGAGTGAAATCATATCATAATCCTCACACAATGGCCGAAAAGAGCATATAATCCTATCATTTTGGTGAACTGTATTACCGTAAAACCTGTAATTTAACCCCCCCTCTTGTTTTACCCCCCTCTAATTCTGCCCCCCTCTGGAGGTCGATTGAATAATTATACCCCCCTCTAATTTCCGTACATTTTGTACGGATTTTTTGACCCTCTATTTTTGCCCCCTCTAATTTTGCCCCCCTCTAGAGGTCGATTGAATAATTCTGCCCCCGGGGGTTAAATTACAGGTTTTACGGTAATTTCATTTTCAATCCAAGTCGTTGTTCTTGTTAAATAAAATTATCTGCTCAAATTGTTCCATTTCAAGCACTCTTGCGTTCATTTAATGATTTGGCTCATAACCTTCATTGGGATTTCTGTTCTCGCGGATTGTACGTTGGTTTTTCAAGTAAATGAGTGACACTTGAAATTAAAAACTCTGAATACTTGTAGCTAGAATCATTTGTAGCTGCACTCTAAACCTAATAATAATTTTCCTGTAGTTAAGATGTGAAATTTCCAAATCATCAAATAATTAAACGTTAAAAAATTCCACACACAAAAAATCGTCGTATTTTTTCTAGCGTTTTGATAATTTAATCATTTTCATGGCTGATTTTGGTAAAATCTGCATGATGTTTGACTTTATGATCCAAACTGTTTTTAGTGGACCCTGGAACGCCGTGCACAACCCTATGCATTCCTCCCGAGATCTGCGACAGAGTGGTAGGTGTGTGCCACAAACCTTTGATCAACTCCACTCCTGCAGTTGCACTTACCACAACAACCATTGATCCACTTACAACCTCTGAGGGATTTACAGCAACTCCAGGTACATAATCTTATTGAAATTTATTCATATACGTACTGGGTTTCTTGTGAGGGTCAGGTACAGGGTTTTCTGTGATTTTGCGAAAAATTTTGGAAGTGGGTTGTTTTTGAATTACTTCAACACCACAGCGAAGCTATTATCTGTTCATCTGAATATCCATGGATAGAATGGGCGTTTAAATTAGGCGCGAAAGATTGGTGAATAGCAATGGCTGTGGGAGGATACGCGGACAGACCATGACATCTGCTTGTGCATTGGAAAGAAGAGACGCACAAGAGAGAAGCACACGGCAGACAACGAGACGCTTGCTTCTCTCTTGTGCGTCTCTTCTTTCCAATGCACAAGCAGATGCCTGGGTCTGTCCGCGTATCCTCCCACAGCCATTGCTATTCACCAATCTTTCGCGCCTGTTTCAAACGCTCATTCTATCCATGGATATTCAGACGGACAGATAATAGCTGGCCTATCGCATGTTATACCTTTCTGGAATCCTGATAAAATTTGGTATTCAGAACATGGATGTCAATCCGCTCAAAAGGCTGTGCAATATGAGAGGATTATGAGCAAGTTGGTCCCACCACGATCATGCAGTTTAGCGCTTTAGAAGGGGGCTAGCTCAAATCTGATTATGCTAACCCCCTTAAAATACGATTTTAGATGGGGGTTAGCAATATCAGATTTGAGCTAGCCCCCTTGTAAAGGGCTAAACTGCATGATCGTGGTGGGACCAACTTGCTCATAATCCTCTCATATTGCACAGCCTTTTGAGCGGATTGACTTCCATAATTCAGAAAACGATATATGAACAGAGTAAAGCTTGAATTTGTGGTCTAAAAGGTAGTAACTACTTTTTGAGACGTAAGCTACCGTATTTTCTCTAATAGAAGCCCCGGGGCTTACATTATTTCAATACCCCTCTAGGGGGGGGTCTATTTCAGGGGGCTTCTATTATAGGGGGGCTTTAATTATTTGGACCGCGCCGAAGGCGCGGTCGGAAAAATTTTTGGCTTTTTTGCAAAATTTTCGAATTTTGTCCAATTTTTACAAAATTTTTGAAAAATTAAACGAATTTTGAATTGGCGCCAAAATTTTTTGTAAAAAAAATTATAATTTTTTGTATTTTTGATCAAATTTTGGACAAATTTTCCATTCTTTTGATGAAATTTCGTATTTTTATGACTGTTTTCACTACGTTGATCATTTTTATTTTAGGGATTAGTTTTGGGATCAATGAGAAATTGAAAAATTTAGACAAGTAACCCATATTTAGTTTAGTTATTAGTTCCATTGATTAGTTATTAATCAGCGCAATGATTAATAATCAAGTCGTCTAGGATAAGACTCGAAATGACTGAATGAATTTTTTAAACAAATTTGTATTGTATTTTTATTCTTTTTAATTTTTGGCATTTCCACAAAAAAATTTTAATTTATTTAAATAAACTTTTTTCTTCGTAATGCTTGGGCCACGCAAAGAATGTATTCTGTAACGTGTTTTGTGTATTATTCTCTTCCCAGTCTATAGTTTAATCACAGTCTCTCCTTTGTTTTGTGTATTTCAGTGCTCTCTACAAAACCACTACTACGACTACAGCGCTGTGGTAAAACATAGCCTAGGGAAAAGAAAAATACAAAACCCATTACAGAATCCATACGTGCGTGGTCCTAGTGTAATATAGTGTAATTTTGATTAAAATTTGGTTACTAAATTGTCTAAACTTTTTCTAAAAATTTTGCAATTTGTAGACCAAATTGTTTCAAATGTTCAATTTTTAGTCCAAATTGTACAAATTTTGTCTACTTCAATTAGACATATGAAAAAAAAAACTGGCATATGAAAAAAAAAACTGACATATGAAAAAAAAAACTGGCAAAAAACTGTAAAAAATTGCAAGTGAAAAACTGTAAAAAACTGACATATGAAAAAAAACTGGCAAAAAACTGTAAAAAATTGCAAGTGAAAAACTGTAAAAAATTGCAGAAGATGTAAAAAATTGCAAAAAATGTAAATAATTGCACGTTGAAAACTACAATAAGAAATCTAAGAAATAGCTAAAAATAGGCTAGAAAGAGGCTAAAAAGAGGAAATAAGAATTTTGATTAAAGTTTAAAGACTGTCAAAACTTGGTAAAAATAGCATTAAAAAGCTATAACATGAAAAAATAGAGTTAAAATTGACATGTAAAATTATATCATATTCAATAAAAATGATATTTTTAAGGAAAAAAGTCATGTGCTCGTAACGCTCACGAATGCTGGGAGATGAGTAAGCAATTATACTTATAAAAAATAAATTATTAAACCACATCAAAATCAGCATTTCATTCGCATTATTTTATTCCCGGTCATGTTGTAAATTTGCGCTCCTAAAATTATTTAGTGCAAAAAATACATCTTCGGAAAAAAAGACATCGCTACAGAATAAATATATGTTGTGTTCCCTATCATGTATCTAATATTTACATTTTAGCCAACCAGTGGTTTAATGCTGCATACGATATTGCGAAGTCATGTATGGTTTTATTTATAACCAAGTTTAATCATATCTAAACATCATAAAGTTTCAGTTGGTGATGAATGCTCCGACAACGGTTATGAAATTGCAACCAAACTTTGTTTGGATATTAAGTACATACTTGCATACAGTAAACCTCCGATATAATGCCGGTCCCGACGATTTTCCCTTTAAATCGCTTCATAGAATCTATTTATAATGCGGGCTACCCCGATGTAATGCCACTGCCGGCAGGCGGAGGACAAAAAATGCCTTGGTCCCCCTATGGTGTTAAAAATTTTGACAAATTTTCAGTTTTTTCCAAATTTCCGTTAATTTTGCTACACATTTTGAAGTATTCATCACTAATTTTCGGCTATTTCGTTTATTTTCGCTCAATTTTTACCCTGTTTTTATATTTTCGAAATTTAATTTAATGTTCGCAAATTTCAATTTTGGGTTTTTTATGTTTTGGTAAACATTATCCCATATTTACAGTTTTTCATGTACAACACAAAAATTGAGCTTATTACGAGTGACGGTCCGCGCCTTCGGCGCGCTCCGTCAGTCGGAAGCGGGAGTGTGCACAGCGGGAGATTGGGTTCTTCATCGCTTCGCGCACCGCCATCAGCGGTCAGTTTGGGTTGTTCCTTAGCGTGACTTACCTACTTATTGTAGGTGGGAACGCTACAAATAAGTATTTGTGGGTTTGTGGGTCGTTTTGGGATCCTCGCGGCGCTTCGCGCTGCTCGGACCCCAAAACGACCCACAAACCCACAAATACTTATTTGTAGCGCTCCTTAACATAGCGTGAGTCATGCTGGGTCTCCGCTCGCTTCGCTCGCTACGACCCAGACGTGAGAATCAGTACTGGGTTGGGTTCGTGAAGATCTCGGCCGCCTTCGGCGGCCGAGATACAATTATTGGCGGCGCGCCGCGTACAAAGTTCATCGATGAAACCCAATCCCGAGAAAGTTCGGGTAAATTAAGGGTGTTTGGAGCCAATGGCCAAAACCCTTAAAACGCGTTTTTGCGTTTTGGCGCGAATTCAAATTTCAAATTCCAATTCTGACGTCAGATTCGTGATCAGCGTATCCGAAAACCCCCGGGTGCCAAAAATCAGACCCGTAGACAGTTTGCATCAAAAAACCCGATTTTTTGGCCAAAAAGTGG
Organism: Ditylenchus destructor; assembly: GCA_022814885.1. Taxonomy (NCBI): domain Eukaryota; kingdom Metazoa; phylum Nematoda; class Chromadorea; order Rhabditida; family Anguinidae; genus Ditylenchus; species Ditylenchus destructor. The sequence goes on along the minus strand of JAKKPZ010000963.1, from coordinate 7,143 downwards.
CTTTTTTTCAAAAATGCGCCAAATCAAAAAGTGTAAAAAGCAAAGTGGTCCAGAATCGCCTCAGGATTCGATTGGGAACATAAAAAACATCACTTCCCCCTGCCAAAACCCTTAAAAACACGTTTTTGCGTTTTGGCGCGAATTCAAATATTCAAATTTTGGTTCTGACAATTTTCCCGGGCCTAACTTTTCGAGACCTATCAAATGAGCTATCACTCCGATCTGTATGCTGGATAATCCGGAACAAATGGAACTTTTGTATTAGGGTATTAGCATATACGATGAAATTATATCTATAGATTAAATGGAATTTCTAAATTATTCTTCTGTAGCAAAGGTGGCATTTTGAAAAATTGGTTTTCGGTAACCGAACAGAAAACAACAATTTTATCCAAAATTGGCAATGAATTCTTATGTGTTTTCTGAAAGGAAAACCACTAACTTGGTAAGATTATCAACGTCGGGAGCAACTTCCTGTCCCTCTGTTGGACCTTCGTTCATATCAGATTGCTGATTGATAACAGGCAAAAGCGTTGGTTGGCAATCAGTTAACGCAGGACTATCAGCAGTATCCGGTACAGCCTCTGGCGAATTTTGGACAATCGCTGACGCATTATGGTTTTGTTCGGCTTCTGACCTAGCAGCTCCCAATGCAACATCTTGAGACGTCTGGAATTTACAGATTTTTTGAGTATAAAATATTTTTGTACAAATGTCAAAAACCTGAACAAATCCTATAAAAATAAAATATTTTATCATCAGATACGTACCTGTGCACATTCTTGTTTCACCTGCGTTTGTTCATCGTCATCATCGATTTGAATGACTTCGGTTTCCGATTTCACAACATTTCGAGATGTCTAAAGCAAATGGATGACAATTTAGCAAAGGAAAAATAAATCCTGGAGAGCGTAATAGGAAGTAATAATGAGAAAGAAGTAATAACAGTTCCGCCACACGTATGATTCTCCTCATAAACGTTACATCTATTACATACACCACTTACCGTATTATTGCAAAGCTGATCCAGCAGCTGTTTCAATTGCTTTTGAGAATCGGCAACATTTCTCTCCAATTCTTGCACTTTCTTTCGCAGGTTCTCGTTTTCTGCTGTCAAATTTTTGTTCCTCTAAACATTTACAATCGTTAGCAGGATAGATAGTCCAACTTTTTACTCAAATACCGTATTTCCTCTAATATAAGCCCCTATAATTGAACCCTCCACTATAATAGCCACTCCTAGTGAAATAGAAATAATGTGTAAAAGTGAGAGGGATCCTACATTAGACACCCCTGGAGGGTATTGAAGTAATATAACCCCCGGGGTTATATTAGAGGAGTATATCAAAAGAGTATGTCAAAAAATCCTAAATTAATAAAAATTAGTTTTAATATGCTGGTGGAAATATGCCAAAAATACTACTTGTCTGAAAAATCCTGTAAAAAAGTTATTTTTATCATCAGATACGTACCTGTCCACATTCTTGTTTCATCTCCGTTTGTTCATCGTCGTCGCCGATTTCAATCACATCGTTTTCCGACTTCGCAGCATTTCGAGATGGCTAAAGGAAATGGATTATTTTGAAATTTTTTCACGGAGTCTTTCCTTAAAATTGCTATATTTTAGCAATCTGTAAATAAAAAAATTTCTGTAAAAGGTTATTATTAACACTCAAGTCTCTTTACAATATCACACTATAGAATATAAGAAAAAAAACTTGGCTTATAACATGCATAAGCAGCTCTTGAAGAAGGGAATTAAAATACATATACAATAAGTATAAAAGTTTTTCGTATAAGTCAAAATGAAATAAAATATTTTTTGGTCATATCTCAAAAACCTTGAAAACCTGGGAAAATTTTATAAAGATAAGGCTCAATTTTTATCAACAGATTGACAACGTACCTGTCCACATTCTTGTTTGACCTCCATTTGTTCATCGTCATCATCGATTTGAATGACATCGATTTCCGACTTCACAACATTTCGAGATGTCTAAAGCAATTGGATGACGATTTAGCACACAAAAAGGAAGCCATGAAACATGAAATGAAAACATGAAATAGGATGTAATAAAAATACGAGAGCTCCGGAAACCAAAGTTCCGCAGATCAGGTGAAACGTTTGATTCTTCCCATGAATACTGCATCGATTACGACATCACTTACCGTCTTATGACAAAGCTGATTGTTTTCGAATTGCCTTTGGAATTTGGCGAGAATATCCTCAAATTGTTGCAATTTCTTTCGCATATTCTCGATTTCTGCCGATGATTCATTGTTGCTCTAAAATCTAACTAATAAAATATAAGCACTCTATGATGAGAAATTTGGTGGGTAAAATATTATTAGTAGCCCACGTATTCCGTGATGGTTCTAAATTTTGTTTTTTAAATCGAAATCAGAATCATTGCCAAAACGAGTTAAGGCTTCGGCAGTTGAGAAAATTAACGTAAATGATTGTATAACCATATTCTTTCCCTAAAGCCCCCGGCAAGAACTGCCATACAAATGTCCCTATATGGAAGTCGTGCTGGATTCTGGTTTCTCACGCACCGTTCTTAAAGAGATAGACTAGATATTATTTTGAGACAGAGAATAATTTTCGAACTTCGATCATTTAGGAAGAGACTTTTTCGAAAAATTCTTTTTTATCCGTGATAAATTAATAAAACATACGCAACGAGATTCATTCTGTTTTCGCACATTCTCAGCCTCCCATTCATCTGTCCATCGAAGCGGCATTGCTTTTACCGCATTGTTTTTATCAATAGCAGTGGAACCTTGAAGGTCAAGTTCTTCATCAATTTGATGCCTAAAATCGTGGTCTGTGATTCGCTTCAATTTAGTGACAAAAATTTGCATAAACTTGGCTCTGAATTCAAAATTCCATATAATGTTTCTAATCTAATTAATTTTTGTATTTTAAATTTATAAAACAGAAATCGTCAATATTTTACAGGTTTGGTAAGGATTTCGGTCTTGTTACTTACCTGTTAGATATAGATGGCGTAGTGTTTGTCCGCGAATAGGCCGCAAACAGAATTTCATCACCACGACCGCTCTCTACTCATAGAAATGCTTGACTGTGTGCTGTCTACTGCTGCAGCGTCTGAGCATGTAGCAAAGCTGCAATGCTACTACTCTACTAGCCTGGTCAGACACATCGAAAACAGCCATTAACAGCTCTGTTCAGAGACACTCCATACCCATCTGAGATGGACCGTCTCTATTTCTGTTGTCTAGTAATTTGAGATCAGAAATGCTAAGTAAGAAAGAAAATATGGCTGCTTGTTTCAGACTACCGTAAATCCTCTAATAAGTCCCTCCCCTCAATTAAGTCCCTCCCCTCAAATAAGTCCCCCCTCAAACAGAATGCCAAACGTACTTGCGGGTTCGCCCGAAAAAAACTAAGTGCATATTCGTATAGATCTCGTCGAGTTACGTAAGAAAAACCCCAATGCCAAAACATTGTCATTGAAAATATCGGAGAAAATTGACTTTGAAATTTGAAAATTTTTTTGAAAACCCTTACGAAACAATAAGTCCCCCGGGGGACTTATTAGAGGATTTACGGTAATTTCATTTTGGAGATGGGCCGTTTTTATTTCTGTTGTGTTGTAATCCCATTCACATTTACCGATTTCGTAATGATAACCATATCGATTTCCGTCGTTGAATACGCGTTTAATTTTTACTTTATATGAACCTTTTTGATGCTGGTTGCTTCATTTGTCTCTGACAGCATTTTTGCTTTGAACTTCATTGAATTACACGGTGATTCAAAAAAAGGGCCTCAGTTCAGGCTATTGTATTTCATAGATATCTGCGATGCATGAAAGCGACTAATATCTTATCTTAAAAATTTCGACCCAAAAAGTCGATTCTCCGTTCCATGTGGGGGACCCTATTATCCCATAAAAATGGGCGAAATATTTATCATCGAGAAAATGTTTTTCGGCAAGAACTCGATAAGTTCAATTTAAAATGGGGGATTTCTTTTCTAAATATCTTTTTCGAATTCGCGCGTTAGATATAAGTGTTTATGCTCATTTTGTAGCCAAGACTTTACCATTTTGTTTAAAAAAAGATTAGCCCGATCGGCATACAAAAAAGTGGAAAACGGCCTTGCCGAAGATGAGAGAAATTTTTCAAAAATCCGATCGCTGCAAAATTGCAGATTTTTCAGGTTTTTGGCCGTTTTTGACGGCCGTTTGTGCCCATTTTTTGCACCTGGGGGTTTTCAGGTGTGCTGATTCCGAATCTGAGGTCAGTTTTTAGGTCGAGATTCAAATTTGGCGTTTTCTTGGCATTCTGCCCGGATGCGCTATTTTGGCCCAAAAATGCCATTTTGTGCATCAGCACACCTGAAAACCCCCAGGTGCAAAAAATTGGCATAAATCACCGTCAAAAACTGCCAAAAATTGGAAATCCCGCAATTTTGCAGAGCTCGTGTTTTGGAAAAATTTCCATAGCCTTTGGCAAGGCTGTTTTCCACTTTTTTGTGGGCCAATCGGGCCAATCTTTTTTTTAACAAAATGGTAAAGTCTTGGCTACAAAATGAGCATAAACACTTATATCTAACGCGCGAATTCGAAAAAGATATTTGGAAAAGAAATCCCCCATTTTAAATTGAACACCCTGTAGTTAAAAATGAGCGATTTTTTTTATCAAAATCTAGTGCCTCTTTAACTAATACCTTCCATACTTTTAGAGATTCGAAATATTCTGCAGAACTCATTCGACTCAAGTCTAACCATGTCTTGTTCGAAGCCTTTGCCGCCTTTTACTTATGAGTTGCTGTGCTATTTGAATCGAGACCAATTGGAGCGTTTCGCAATCGTTTGCCGTCCTCTGAAGAATTTAATCGAACGATATTTTCACTCCAAACCGTACCGCATCTTCAACTATTTGGACATTCGTGGAGGGTCGTATGCTTTGCGCCACAAAGGTGTGCAATGGCATCCCAATCGAGACGACTACAGCGTTCAGCAGTTTTTAGGTAAACGATATAATTATGATTCCTATAATGAAACCTATAATTTAACCACCGAGGATAATTATTCAACCTTTGAATTCAAATTTTTAAACGCTTTTTTTCCCAATATTCTCTTTAGCTAAATTTTTGCATTGGGTTTTTTGACGAGTTCATCTGACTCCATCTTTTGGCCAAAATTTGCGGCAAAATGAGCGTTTGAAAATTGAATTATTGTTTCGAGGGGTACGCTGCGGTACGGAGGGGTCCCTGTCAATATGATAAAAACTCTCCAAAGTGGGAATGGGTAAACCCCCGGTAAACCCCCCTCGCCATTTTTGCCATAACTTTTTACTGGAACCTTCTAGAAGGATAAGTAATAGCTTAAATGGAAGCTAAGACTCTGGGCTACAAATCGGTATATTACTTGCCACATCTCGATTCAAAATTCTCGAGATGGTTGCTGAAAACTTGGAACATTTGGGCGATGTAACCATGGTTGCAGAAAACTTCAACGGCTTTGAAAGCCTTTGAAGTATTTACAGTGTAACGCAGGCAGTAGACTTTGCTAAATCTACCGCCTGCGTTACATCTCATTAGATGCTCTGTATAATATACGGTGTAACGCAGGCGGTAGATTTAGCAAAGTCTACTTCCTGAGTTACACTGTAAATACTTCAAAGGCTTTCAAAGCCGTTGAAGTTTTCTGCAACCATGGTTACATTACCCAAATGATTTATGGCAATTTACATCAGCGGAAAAGTGGCTTTAGAATACTTTATCTAGTTATATACCGCTGTCGTCGCTCGCTGGCTGCGTCCGGCGCGGGCATTTCACTTCGGGACTTAATGAGACGTGATGTAATAAAAGTGACTTGGTGACTTTTTAAATCGGTAGGCCGGTTGGTTCACTACCAGCACTTTTTTCAGCACCGAGGGATTGGAATTTTTGAAAGTTAGGACTCACGGAAGGTTTTGGCGCGAATTTGAATTGGGTTTTCCGGAATCTTGGTTTTTTGATGATATTTGGTGGTGATGTTTCGCAACTGGAGGTTTTCGGGTACATGAAATCCGAATCTGTGTATATTAGTCTAAATTTTGTCTAAATTAGTCTTAATATTGTCTAAAAAATGGTTATATTTGTCTAAATTTTGGTAACGTGGGGGAAAGCCGCCGAAGGGGCTTGCCCCGGTTTTTTGGCAGGCGCTCGAAGGCTACCCGCCAAAAAACCCGGAACACGCTGTCCCCTGTATAGACGTATGCATACTGACTCTCGGCGGCGCCGAGATTTCGGCGCCCGCCTGCTAGTATCCGTTTGTTAAGAGAATAATTTCTGGGGGTTCAAAGAGCGGCTGGGTCCCGACACGATCTCCCTTCAAATGCATAAAATTGGTCGAAAAGTGATTTACGAGTTAGCCTATTTTGGTCTATGCTCGGTCTGTTTCTGACCACTAATTCTAGCATTTCAGGCTCGATTTACTAGGAAAATTTTTTTTATGTCTGAAAAAGGTGCATTTTAAAGCAAACTACGTCAACCTTAAACTAGGGGGAATTTGCCGATTTTGACGTATTTTTCTTAAAAATATACCTTTTCAAAAATTTTAAACATGTTTCCGAGTAAATCGACCGTGTAACGTAAGAATTAGTGGTCAAAAACAGACCGAGCATTGATCAAAATAGGCTAACTCGCAAATCACTCATCGACCAATTATACGAATTTGAAAGAAGATCGTGTCGGGACCCAGCCGCTCTTTGAACTCCCAGAAATTATTCTCTTAACAAACGGATATGATTTACTAAAAATAGTTAAAAGTCTAAACTCATCGATAATTGTATCATTGATCACACACAAGTACTGCTTAAACATATTTATAAGTTATAATAAATTATTTTAGATGGTCAGAGAGCGCGTCATGGATGGGAAAACGCATATTACTCATTTTCTGAAATACGCCCATATTTGGGCCCGACTGTCCGCATAAAGAAGACTTACATAGACGTTGCTTTAGGTTCTACATACAATGCCGAGCATATCGAGCAAATGGAGTCCATATCATATCTTTGGCGTGATGGCAACATTTGCATTTGGAATGCCAATAGTGATGGTAGCCGAATTATGGCCAACGACATCCAGCTTATTCTCAATTTTTTGCAATCAACATTTTGCAG
>JAKKPZ010000962.1:0-11868 GCA_022814885.1 Ditylenchus destructor | reverse complement strand
AGAGATATTCTGATGTGTGATGAAATTTCATCACACATCAGATATCCTCTGATTGTGAACACCGCAATTGTGAACACACAGCAGGCAAAATCTGATGAAAATTATTTTCGTCAGATTTTTCGATGAAAATTCATCGCACATCACCTGGTCACAATCGCGAAAAATTTGATGAAATACAGTCAATCCTCGATAACGCGCGCGCCACACAAAAAGTTGACATAGAGAGTAACATCAGATTTATGACCAACATGTATCACATACATGTATCATCTACACGACTGTATCTTGATTTCAAAGGCCCAAGATCTAACCACGTCAGGTTAAGGCTTCTTTTGGGAAATGCGATATTTCACATGTTGTTAAGCTATTTTAACAAAAATCTTGAAATTCCCGGAAAATCACACATTGTGTTTCTTCCTTTCGTCTCTTCAAATAATACAATAGAAATATATCCGTACATAGGTTAATTCTCAAAAAAGTTCTTTCATATTCAAAAATTCAACGTTAAAGTGCATGAAAGTTTCTTTTTCTCAAAGAACCCAAAATAATTAGTTCAGTGAACTTTCCAGGCTCTGTATGTACAGCTGCGACTAATATTTCCTCTTAAATCTGACGGAGGCGTCCCAAAGCCTTAACTTTGAGTCTAGTCTGTGTCTGGTTTTGATTTCGCCGGTTCAAAGTCAAACAAACAGATGAGAGGTTTGGGATTCTGATCGCCCGGATTCACGGATTAAAAATAAAAATTTATTTTCCTCAACATTGCCGGCACTCCGTATTATTTGTTCAGGTATCGGTGAGCTAATATATGCCTCTAGATCGAGGCAAGTTTCAATAATATCTTATAGAAATGTGGGTATTTAAGGATGTTAGATTTTGGATAGTTATCACTTTAAAGCTTGAGCTTAAGTTTACTAGACTGTTATAAAATTGCCCTTTCTCCATTCGTAGAAAAATTTTGATCCAGATGGCAAAATTTTTCCTACCTGTACTTCTTATTGCCTCCAGTAAGTGGTTTTTATTTCATGGATTCTAGTTTATAGTTGACTAGATATAATAACTCTATGTGACGTAAAAGTTCATTTTTGAAACAATTTTTAAGAGAGGCTTCTGAAATTTCTCATCTCTAGCTTCATCTCACTTAAATCCAGATTAGTACCTTAAGATGAAGCTTACACTTCCAAAGGCCTAATTTAGACGTCAAGCTTCAGTCTTTGCGTTGAGCTATTTCCCGGAGCCTTTTATAACTGTCATATCGTTTTTAGCCAGCGCAACTTTCGCCCTCACGAAGGAGGAGCAAGATGCACTTTTGAATGCACATAATTCACTGCGAGCTGATTTGGCCAACGGACGCGCTGTTAATGACGATAATACGACTTTGCCCGCTGGCAAAAATATTTACAAATTGGTAAGTAAAGTCTATGAAATAAGAAGAGTAAACACTTATAATGATGATTGTATATTTTGGCTATCATTGTATACACTTTGGCTAGAGAAAACGACAGATATCAGATACATACACAAGTGTAGCACGCAACAAAAACATATACTGTGAATAAAACCATAGTTAAAAATCTCATCACAAGATATTTTAGTAAAAAAATTTAAGAATATCGATCCGACAATCGAAGCTATGGCGCAAAAATATGCCGACAAGTGCGTTTTCGAACACTCGTCACAGAAGGAGCGAAATGGAACTGGCGAAAATCTGTACATGGGAGGAAAACAAAGTTATAGTAGGTTGTACTAATCTTAATATTGAGCTTTTCCAGAATCTCATGTCTTTTATGAGAATCCTGGAAATCGAATTTCGAAAAAATTATCGAAAACCCGGTTGCTTGAGATCAGGAAAGATATGTCTTATACAAAACTTATTCAGAGGATGTTCTGGTTGATGCCTCAAACCTTTGGTGGAGTGAGTTGAAAGAGAACGGTTTCCACAATCCTGACCTCATTCTGACCCAGGAAGAGTGGGACAACGGTATTGGTCATTGGTCACAGGTGCACTGCTCACCTTAATAGCACATAACTAAACACTTTCTAGATGGCCTGGGCTCAAACTAAATTGATTGGATGCGGCGTGACATACTGCGAAAATCAAGGCACAATTGTCGTTTGCAACTATAGTCCTGCGTAAGTTATACACGGTTTATAGTGAGTTCTTTAATACAATGGTAGCTTGGAATGGAATAAACACTAGGAAATTCATCAAAAAGAAATTCTCAAAATAATATTCCCAAAAAAACCACTTTTTTGGTGGAAAATAGCATTTTTTACAAAGACCAAAAATTTGAGTTTTTCGTAAAAATTATATCAATTGGGATAAAAATGTATTCAATCCTCGTCAAGTGGCGTGTTTAGTCCGGGTGGGAATAAAAGACGACCTTCTTTTAAAACTGTATGTAAATTTCCAGATAAAAACTAAACATAAATTGTAAAAAATTCCAAATAGTTGCAATAGCGCACAATACCTCATTTTAGAGGTAATTACATAGACTCCCCAGTGTACGAGAAAGGCAGTCCTTGCAAGCAGGCAACTGAATGCACTACAGTTCCCGATTCAAAGTGCGACTCGAGTGGACTATGCTGCGATCCGGCTAACTTGCAATGCAGTTCGGCATAATCGGAACATCACAAGTTACAATGAACATAACTACACCTATTTTGAATGCCTACCTGTTGATGTCAATCGAATACATTTAATCAATCGTGAAAAGAAAATGCTTCGATAAACAAATCTTTGACAGTCTTCAATTTTGAGCCCTGTGGGCTTCTATGTTGCACCTTTAAATTTGAAATGTTCAACGTAAAAAATGATTGTGAACCAATAAAGTATTCCATATCTGTCTTTAATTTTACAATTTAACCAAACTAGTAAAACATTGACATATTGCATAGCAGGGATGGGCGAGTTTGGGATTTTCCGATTCGAGTTGGCAAAAAATTTCGAGTTTCGGGTTTCGAGCTGCCAAAAATACCGAGTTTCGAGTTGGAGGAATATTTTTCTAACGCAATTTTTCTAAATTTTTTTGTAATTTTTTGCATTTTCTGCCAGATAGTTTTTCAGTTTTTGCCGATTTACACAAAAAATTTGCACACTTTAAAAAAATACTTGAGAGTAGAGATGGCATCGAAATAGCAGGCGAAATTTTTTTTGAAAAATTACACTGTATGTCAAAAAATTTTAACATTCTTCGAAAATTTTCCAATTTTCGGCGTTTTTAGCTCAAAATCAGTACTTTTAGTTACTAAAACCGACAATCATCGTCGAAAAATAATGGATAAATAATGAATAAACAGCGCCGCAGGCGAAAATTTTTCAATTTTTGCCAAGCTTATATAAAAATTTGAACTGTTTTAAAAATATGTGAAAGAGAAATGGTGCTGAAATCATGGTTACAGAAAACTACAACAGCCTTGTGGGCCATTGCATGGCTTTGCATGGCTTTATTTACAGAACAATCCGGTTGGGACCAACAATGCTCAAATGCAAATTTTGAATAGCTTTTTCCGTATTTGAGAGCGTTGAAAGAGAAAGCCGTCCGTTATGGTTTTCAATCATGCTAATCTCGAATCAGAACTTACAATCTCGAAGATTCTTCTAGAACATTCTAGAAACTTATGTAAGAACACTGTATTTCTCTCAAAATTACACGGAAACTATCAGATAATCAGCTTGCATGGCTATTCGAATATGCCAATATCGAACTTTAGTTTTGATTTTTGCATAAATTTGTTTATAATGTTCTGGAATTATCCATACGTATACTCTATTTTTAAACTTGTATGTGAAAAAGCAGAAAAATATACTTGCAAATGCATTTAGGAATGCTGACATAAATCTGTTAAAATTCATTCACATAGTAAATAACAATATCAAAGTTCATAAATCATAAGGTTCTTACATAAGTTTCTAGCATGTTCTAGAAGAATCTTCGAGATTGTAAGTTCTGATTCGAGATTAGCATGATTGAAAACCATAACGGACGGCTTTCTCTTTCAATGCTCTCAAATACTGAAAAAGCTATTCAAAATTTGCATTTGAGCATTGTTGGTCCCAACCGGATTGTTCTGTAAATAAAGCCATGCAAAGCCATGCAATGGCCCACAAGGCTGTTGTAGTTTTCTGTAACCATGGCTGAAATAGCGCTGCAGGCGAAAATTTTTGAAAAATTACGCTGCCGGAGAAAATTTTAAAAATTTTCTCCGGCCGCGCCCTCTCGGGCACGGCCGACCAAGTGCATTCTTAGGGGTGCCTGGCTCGAAACTCGTTTTTTTTTGCCTCATTTTTGAGTTTCGAGCTGCCAAAAACACCGAGACTCGCGAGTTTCGAGTCTCGCCCATCCCTGTTGCATAGCCACAACATAATTCCATACGACTTTCAATGACAATCTATACCACTGGCCTGTTATTTTTATTAAAATTGATCTATCGTAATGTCTCTAAAACATATGCGTCTATGATGAACGCTGTCGAATGCAAAATACCCTTTGTAATTGTTTCACAAAAAACTGAAATTAAAATTTGAAATAAGTGGTTGTAGAGAACGTCGACTTTCACATACTTCGAGATCAACAATTTTTCGAATGTAAAGCTAGGGTCACAATCAAGAGATATTCTGATGTGTGATGAAAATTCACCACACATCAGATATCCCCTGATTGTGAACTCCACAATTGTGAACACACAGCAGGCAAAATCTGACGAAAATTATTTTCATCAGATTTCTCGATCAAAATTTCATCACAAATCACCCGGTCACAATCGCGACAAATTTGATGAAATACAGTCAATCCTCGATAACGCGCGCGCCTCGGGACCGGGACCAGAGGCGCGCGTTATCGAGGGACGCGCGTTATCGGGGGTTGCTCATTTCTGGAGGCAAAAGTGGCCTAAAAATGCCATTTTTTTATGTTTTTATGCTGTTTTTGGCCTGTTTATATGTTTTTGTAATATAATTACACTATTTTACCTTAATTTTACCTAGTTTTACCTAAATTTACCTTATTTGGGCAAATTTTGATTATATTTCCGTTTGAATTCACAAATTTCGCGAAAAATCGTATTCAAATTTCGAAATTTTATTCTTGCTGAAAAGTTAAAAAAACTTTGGAAAAATGGCCAAATTTTGGATAAAAAAGTTGAAAATTTCAAATCCGCGCCAAAAATTTCAACTTTTTGATGCCAAAATTTCGAAAATTTCCCAAAATTTTCGAAATTTTTTAAATCCGAAGGGGGACCAAGGCAAATTTTTCGCGCGAGTTCGGATGCCGCGAAGCGGCATCCGAACTCTTACGTAGGGCACGCTTATCGCTATATAGACTCGAGATATGCCCTGAGGGTATATCTCGAAATTGTGAGATCCAATCTTGAAAATTCCTTCGGATTCGTGATCAGCATGGTCGAAAACCCCTAATTACACGTTTTCAGGCAAAATTGCGAAAAAAATTTTTTTGGAACCATAGGGGGTATCATGGATTTCGAGAAACGCCCCAGGGCATAAAAACCTCCAATTGCGTCAGCCCCCGGAAATTTTGGTGTCATTCGACTCAGCTCGACGAGTGGAGTCGAATGACACCAGATTTAGGGCGATTTGGGTGAGGGGCCCCAGTAGTAGTATAGCCGTGTTGAATATTGCGGTTATTTTATCTACAGATTTTGTTTCCATTTTTGGAGGGATTTTTTCTATGTTGGCCATAAATCTGATGTTACTCACTCTTTCTCAACTTATTGTGTAGATTTTAGAACAACGCAGTTTTTAGAATTTTTCTGACTTATCATTTTTTCACCCAAAAATCCATTTATTCCAACCACACCCATTTTCATCAGAGTTTGGGTGCATTTTTCATGTTTTCCATGTTTCATTATGGTTATCATATGTCCTGTAGAGATATTGTGTTATTGTGGAAAATGTTTTGGTACTATGTATGGATTACAGTTTATATAGAAAATTTTTCATTTTTGCCAAATTTTTAAACAATTTTTGTAAAATTTCTAAAGTAAGATCTAGAAACTATACAGTAACTTTTTAATGAAATCTTCGAACTTTCAATTCAAACCGTATTTTAAAAATACCTCCATACACTACAAACTGCAATAGAATTGCGAAATTTATCTTCAAATTCCACTTTTTATACCAAAGTACTTAAAAAACGTGAATTTTTGAGTGAAAAATGAAAAATTGAAAAAAATCTAAAAATGCGTTGAAATCAACACAAAAAGTTGTCATAGAGAGAGTAACATCAGATTTATGACCAACATGGCGAAAAACGCTCCAAAAATGGAAATGAAATCTGATGGAAAAATATGACGTCAAATCTGATCAAACATTGTTTGATCAGAGTTATTCATCAAATATTAGCCGTCACATATTGCGCTATAGTGACTGCCCGATCAAACTCTTCAGAATTTTTCATCAAATTTTTCGCTATTGGACCGGATGTTGTGTGGTGAATTTTCATCACCCATCAAATATCCCCTGATTGTGACCTAAGCTTAATCCTTTGACATTCCTACAGTTCCGGAAATAAAGATTTAATTTCTATTTATTTCGGGAATACAAGACGATGGAATGACGTTAGAGCGTCTGTGTAGAAATAGGTCTGCTTTTGGTCATTGCCGTACCTTGTTTACTCTTTCACTGACGTAACCTTGATCATTCTTGAGGTAAAAATCTTACCCAACCTTTAGTGACATCATGTATAACTAACAGGCAGTGCCCCAGTTTCAAGTTTTTTGACCTCCGGGTAATTTTTTCCAGTTGCATTCTTAGGGATGCATTTTTTCAAATTTTTAAAATTCGCGCCGAAACCATAAAATAGCCAATAAATTATATGGAAAAATTCGCGAGATAAAAAGCGCCGCAGGCAAAATTTTTTCAAAAAATTGTCTTTTCTTTTAAAAAATTGACTAAAATTTATGATCGAAATAAATTATAATATTGAATTTTTTGAATATTTATTGAAAATATCACAAGTTTTTGGCGCAAATTTTTGGAAAAACAGTGAGACATACTACAAAGTTAAGGAGAAAATAGCGCCACTTTCGAATATCCATTTTAAAAATGTAATTGTCTAAAATTTACAAAATTAATATACAAAAGTTTGGAACACTGCTAGAATCATCATTGCAACTACAATTGTTTTATGTAATTGTTTTCCTTTCTTTCTTCTCCTCTCGTCCACGCCACCGAAAAATTTCCTTTGGTCCCCCTTTTGATTTTTTTCTCCCTTCCAAAAGCTGACCCCCGGGTAATTACCTGATTTACCCATATGAAACTGGGGCCCTGCTAACAGGTCTAGGAACTAATAGGTAGTAGGAAGGTAGGAGGAAGACAGTCAGAAAGATAAAGCAAAAATAGTGGGAGTAAAAGAGCACTCTCTAAAGCAGTCACATTTTTCAGTAAGTATGACGTAATGTCAGCCCGGAAAATATTTATTTTCGGATTCAACTGATGAATTGATGAGGAAACAGAATTGATATAAATTATTTATGTTACTTACAGTTAGTTTATGATGCGAAATAGGTTAGAGTGGATAAAAAGAATGTCAGGTATGTAACGTTAGTTTTCAACAAGATGCAGCTACTATCTTCGGCACATCATCGCTTGTGCTCAACTCTTCAAGTCCATGCAACGATGATAACATACCACTCATCCTGTTATGTGTACCTGCGGCCTCTTCCATCAGGTATTCCAGTTCATAGAAAATTGGCTGATAATCGTAGGATTCTAATGAGCTGCTTTCGTTTTCGAAACTTTTGATAATTTCTCTTGTGCGGTTTATAACTTGCGCAAGATGCGCCTTCAAAAGATGACCTGCTGAAAGAATTGCGGACTTTCCATTGATGTTATGGGCTTCACCAATAAGTTCCTCCATTAACTTTTGTATCGTTAGAGCTAAAATGGTAATAAGTTGCTTTCTAAATTGTACTACTCGATTTCATTTGTACTTTGAAAAAATCTAAACAATGGATTTCAATGCAGCCAACCCACCAAATTTGGGGTAAACATATGAAAAATTGTACAAAAATGTTACAAATGAACCCCTCAGCCTAATTTTCCTAGGATCATTACAAAACATCCTGGATTTTTCCAATAAAAATAACTGTACCTGGTAGCAATTCCGCTATCATATGGCCAACAGCTATGGTACCATTAGGCAAACTACCCGAATCATTCATATAATACTCCTCCCAATCGCCGTAGTCCATTGTAAAAGTATCCTCGGTATCCTGGACACTAAACATGTAGCAGTCAACAATGTTTGTCCACATTTGCAACAATACACTTGTTTGTGTCAATATTTTTACATTGCAAGTCTCGAGTTTTTCGTAGTGGCTTTGAGTTGATAACGGTATGTAACCAGGAATGTGTTTACTGGCTAAGGAATCAATAACATTATCTGGCGAATTGGTCGAAGCCGCTGATGTACATTCTTGAATCGGATATTCCATGGATAGGAATAATAAAATGAGCAGCATGTCTAAACGATAAATAAACTGTAAATTCTTTAAAGGCCCTCTAATCTAACCAAAAATGTTCTTGAAAAACCATTTTTAAATTTGTTTGTAATTAAAAAAGATGGTATAATGTGTTTGGTGTCAAAAAATTCACAAAGTGACTAGTATAATATCTAAAAAGTCAGTATAACATGATTGGAAAACTATATCAATAATTGGTAAACTACACCATACATGGTCCATTCTGTATATAAAAATTGGTGCTTTCCCATTATCGGGGGGGGGGAAACATTTATCGGGGGGGGGATTTTTCATACATTTTTATATAGTGAAAAATCAATAGGGGGGACCCTATTGATTTTTTAACAAACGTATTTCAAAAATTTATTTAAGACAATAGGGTACTCCCTATGGATTTAAAAATTTTTGGAAATTTTTCCAAAAATTCCATAGGGGGGCCCTATTGATTTAACTGAATTTTTTGAAAATACATCTTGTGAAAAAATTAATAGGGTCCTCCCTATTGATTTTTTCGCGAGATGTATTTCAAAAATATTTTTTTTCAAAAAATCCATAGGGGGACCCTATGTATTGAAAAAAATATTTCTGCTAAAAATTTGTTAAAAAATCAATAGGGTCCCCCTATTGATTTTTCACTATATAAAAATGTATGAAAAATTCCCCCCCCCCCCGATAATGGGAAAGCACCTAAAAATTGGTAAATACGTCTCAATTTTCGGCCCCATCCCAGATTCTATTTCTGACTTATGCTGTGCAGTCTTTTCCTCTTACTACTTCTTCTATTTTTACCGCGGGTTGGGTCGAGTAGAGTAGGGTCTTTTGACAGAATTGAGAATTCCATAGTATTTGAAATTTTTTTGAATGTTACCTTCATAACTATGATTTTAAACACCTAATTATCCACTTTTTTGCTCCCCAGTCTCATATTTCTGTGGTCATGATCAAAAACAAATAAAGTTACTAAATTTCATATTTTGTCAAAATTACTCTCATATAGAGAGAGCCGTTAGAGTATAGATATAGTCTTGTAGTCAAGGAAGGAGAACCCGCGGCTCTCGTCGCGGACGTGGGGTGAATTACTCGTTATTTGCTATAACAACATAGCCAATTATGTTACGACGATTTGAATTACGTAGAATTCACTATATGTGAACTAAAAATGTATGTTCCCGAAACATACTACTGATCCCAGCAGAAGAATAAGTGGCACATTTTGTCGAAAAAAGCCACTTTTTTGTGACCGCCGACGTAAAATTTCGGCGGATTGCCTACTCAACTTTCGGAGACCTACAAAATAAGCTATCATTCAGGCCTGTATCGAGTGAACTCGAAAAGATGGCGCCATTTCCATTTTGGCCCCCGGGGGTAAAGAGGGTCGTTTACCCCCTTTTGGTGTGTGCAGGGGGGTCTGAAAAAATTTTTGCAAACTAAACCTACCCTAAAACGGGGGTATACCAAATTTCAGCCCGATCTGAGGCAAATAAAATTTTTTGGAGACAGGGGCCGTGACACAAACACTGCGGTGTAGGTAAGAGTGGATATATAGAGAGGTAAAGATTTTGTTCACTTGTAAAAATCAGGCTCTCTTGCCACTCACAGTTGCCTTCTCCGTCATAGACCGCGTTCAAACTACAGCGCATCAACTGACTTCTGTAGTCTCTTCTGTTAGACAGCCAAACAGCTTCATTTTGTAAGGCATTCCCTGCGGCTGAGACTCAGCCGCTGAGTGCTCGCGCCATTGCCAATCAGCACCAGTATCTCACTACCCTCTTACTGTCTCGCCTTCAATTTGATAAGTAACCCTAACAAATTGACCGATCTAATTGATTTTCGCAATCAATAATTCCTGTTTTTGACACTACAGCCTTTGACATAGAAATCTTTACCGTTATTTGCCACATTGGGGGGCATATAACGCAGCGCGTTGGGACGGATAGCGCAGCGCGCATCCCATTTTACGCATACCACGCATTCCATGGGACGCAGTGCGTTCCCATTTTACACTACTGACCAAAGTATTGAGACGCAAACCCTCCCTTCTTGCTGCACTATTTCATAATTTGCGGGCACTCGAAAGTACCGAAAATTTGTATGGAAAATAAAACTTTTGCCCCTTTTTCAATGAGTGCTAAAACAATTATGATTTAAAATATGAATCAAAAAAGGTTTTATATCTTCAAAAAGTGTGATATTTTATCGGCAGGTTCAACAGAGTAAAAGACAACTAGGAGGTTCCAACTGGAGGGATACGAGATCTCGAGATTCAGCCGATGGGGTGAGCCTTAGGCATGCTTCCTACCTTAGTTAGACCCTAATGGTCAGAATGAGCCAAAAATCTGATCCTAAGGGTTGTTCCCCTGCAAAATCCCATGGCATTGTGCCCAAATAGGGGTAAACGAACCTTACGCGGTATACCCAATGACCAAACCTGACTTATTCAAATACATGGCCGAAGTTGAGCATGGGTGTTAGTGCGAGCATTTCAATACCGTATTTGGTTGACTTGCTTGAAATGACGATAGATCTAGTTTGTTTATTGTCCCGGCAGTGCGAAATCTGGGAATGGGAGACTAAGGCGATGGGGTCTGAAAAATATTTAGAAGGCTAACACAGCCGTCTGGAAACCAACCGTGTCGTGGGCGAGAGAAGGTCTCATGTCGTCTGTATCGTTTTTATGAAAATTTCTTATTTGTCCCAAAAACCTGAGACCAGGTAGGGTAGTGGAGCGTCATACCACTTGACTGTCTATATCAAATAAGAGTCTCTATTATTGCGCACTAACGACTGCGCAGTAAAAGAGACCAGTTAGATATGCCTGTGTAGTCTTCGACATTCCTCGCACACTACAGGAATCTATGTCGCGCGCGATGCTCACGCACTACATAATGACATAGAGCGAAGAAGGTTACATCAAGATTTTAGGGCCCAACGGCAGGAGAATTATTGCTTCTGATAAATCGATAACTTTCCTCAGGAATCTTTTTTGCCCATCTCAGTCGAGCACAGAGTCACCCACCTATGTCTTTTAAGGATGAGGTTCTCATTTGTAAATTTATAACGACAGACATAATTTTTAGACTCCTCTAACTGAGTATTTCCATCATTAGCGGTATAGTTAACCAAGCTTAAATTGTAATTAGGATTTGATGTATAAAACATTTATAAGCTATATTACGTTATTGCTTCCTCAATCAAGCTTTATGCTGAATCCTAATATCCCATTTTCTAACTATCCATATCAAATACTCGAGTAATTAATTCATTATGTTATCTCGTCCGTGATTTTTGATGATTTATTTAACAAAATGTTGATTGTTTAGGTACACGGAGACAGTTACTTTGCACCATGCGTGCATCTATCATTCTGGTCACTCTAGTGACTTTTGTCCA
>JAKKPZ010000961.1:0-11882 GCA_022814885.1 Ditylenchus destructor | reverse complement strand
TTTACGGTATATGGATCGAAGCTCGTTTTTCAAAACGCCGAATCGCAGGGGAACTATCCACTTTTTGTGACATTTCAGGATTTCTCCGGGATGAGTGATCTAGAAATTTTGAGCTCCAGTAAGCAAGATTATTGAAAATCCGGTACTCCTGGTTTGCGATCAACACTAGAATCTAGACCAGGTTTTGCGAAAAAAATTCTTATCCTGGATTCATAGCCTTCAGCTCACTTAGTATTCGATCCAATTTCGAAAAACGAGCTGGGATCCTAATCTTAGATCAAGCTTAACAAATTGCACTTAGAACCCCAAATAGATCTTATGACAAAATATAAACAGTTATATACCAAATATAGAATATAAACGAGATATTGAATAAAAAATTGGGCATCTTCTCGGATTTCTTCCGGATTTTCCAGACGCTAGGACTGCTCGACGCCGTTCACGAGTGGACTGGCCTCGGCCAACATGTACATCGAGTACTTGAGATCCCCGGTGATTTCGCGCTCCACATTCAGGAAAGGCGGCAGAGTGAACTCCGGGTCTCCCGCAGGTATTGTCGTGTACGTCTCGAGCATCATCAGGTGGTGGCCGTGACACGCCGGAGGCAAGGGGTCCACGTAACTGTCAAAGTTGAAATACTGAAAGGAAACAAAATTAGTTGGATCTAGAAAAAAAACAAACAAAGACCAACTTGAGTCCCGTAAGTAAAGCAGCGACGTTTCTTGTAGAGAGTGACCCGAGTTTTATCTCTCATTTTCAGGTAGCCGTTGTACTCGCGCAGTGTCAACTGACGACGCGTCTCAATTTGTTCACCTGAAACTTGCACTTTTAATATCATTTTTGGTCACTTTTAGTCCAAAGTTATTGAATCATGTGAGAAAAATATAAACTACAAATTCCTATCATTAGCTCAAGCAATATAGTACAAAATAGATACATGGTATTGTCGAGAATCTTGTATGAAGATGGTCTGAACATACCTCCAACTTTTCCAGGAGAAACCAGCTGGCGAGTTGTGAGAGTGTAAGTGGAGCGACCGTTTTGACACCGCTGACGAATGCGCGCCTGAAATTGCAACAATAACAGTGAAAAGTCACTAATAACACTGTAAATCTCTACGATAGACCATAAGAAATAAATTCCGACGCGTGCCAATGAGTCTAATATGTTCTAAAAGTTTAAACTCGAAACATGTCATAATAGATGACGAGTTCATGTTTCAAGTTCCGTACTTTTAGAACATACAGATCAGAACACATATTGATCATTTAAACTACGCTTATTATTTTAAGTAATAAGTGATGTGTATAGCAATATTCTATTGCAGAAATCTAGGTAAAAAGTTGAGATAGAGTCATCAAAATCAGATTTATGACTCACGTAATGAAAACAGGTCCAAAAATGGGAAATTAAACTTCGAATCGAAAATGGTACAGTCGGCGCTCGATATAACGTCACTCGATATAACGTCACCCTCGATATTACGTCAGTTTTGCCCGGTCCCGGCCAAAATATAAGGATTTACATACAAAATGACCCTCGATATAACGTCACTTTCGGGAGGGTCGGGAAGAAAAAAGCATAGGGGGTACCACATGAAATTTTTTTCCGGCGCCGCCATTGGCGGCGCCGGAGAAAATTTTGAGCAATTTTCCCAAATTTTCAAAATTTTCTTTCAGTTTTTCTTCAAATTTTTAAAAATTTCGTCACTAATTTTTGCCCATTTCTTTCAATTTCGCTCATTTTTTACCTTTTCAACCAAATTTTCTCTCGTTGTTTATATTTTCTCCTAATTTCATACGTGTTCCCAAATTCCCTTTGGGGGACCAAAGCAAATTTTTGAATAAAATTTTATTTATTACAAAAATTGGCCCATATGCTCAGCTTATCGCATAGAACACGAAAATCGAGCTTATTTTGGTCGGAAATACGAAAAATGGCACTTTTCAAAAATCCGAATTCAAATTCGCGCTCCTTTGCAAGGCCCTTGGCAGCCCGATTTTAATCGCTAGCTGTGATAATCTAGCTTTCAATTAGGTAAATTTAAGGTAAAATAGTGTATTTTTAATGCATAAATGTACAAGAGGGCCAAAAACAGCATAAAAACACAAAAAATGGCATTTTTGGGCCATTTTTTCCTTTGGAAAAATTGACCCTCGATATAACGTCACCCTCGATATAACGTCACTTTGGGCCGGTCCCCAGCGTGACGTTATATCGAGCGCCGACTGTATTTCAGCACTTTTCGATCCGAATTTTAATTTCCATTTTTGGACCTGTTTTCACTGTGTGAGTCATAAATCTGATTTTGATGACTTTATCTCAACTTTTTACCTAGATTTCTATACTTTTTACAGATTTTCAAAAGCATGGATATAACCTTTGTTGTCAACGATGTCCACGTAAGGATGACCTACCCAAGCCTAGAATTAGACAGTTAGAGATAAGGCATGACCTTTAGGCCTTTTAGCAACTTTTGAAGGTAAACTGAAATTTGATATACCTTAGAAAGCAGAAATATATTCTCTGAATCTCTCAAGACTTAAGTTAGACAGTTAGAGATACAATCATGGGCTTTCGAATATTTTTCACTAATATAGACAGTTACGGTTTTGAGCCTACACTTGTGATTCCAAAAGTGAAAGTACAGATAAAAGGTCAGTTTCTCAGCTCTAATCTTGTAGCCAGTTTTTTGTTGTGAAACTTCGAGATCACAGTGAGACTAACATTTCTCGTAGTGCTATCCTGATCGATCGCCTCTTTGATTCCTTCATAACGGGCATTGTTGTTCTTTAGAGTGTAGTAATCATCGGCGCCATCTGCAGCAGTGACCATGTGGACGACCTATAAAACATATTCGATGTTAATGTTTGAATACGCAAAGCATTGATATGTCACCAAATTTGTTAGATTGGATGTGGGACAAAGGATCCGAGAATGTGGAAAATATTTTTAAAAAGTGCATATTGGAACAATTTTGGAATTTCTAGCAAAGCCAAACTTTCAAATTTTTAGAAATGCTGTGGATTATTATACAGATAGTTTCTATAGTAAAATATTTCTTATTATTATGAATCACTCTTTGGAATTTGGTGTCGTTCATATTGGCACAATATTTGTTCTACATTTATTATTATTCATTGATGACTCATATATACATACCATATACCAAAATGTTCCCTGGATTCTCAGGAACATTTCGGTATGTGGCATGCACTTATTAACTGAATATATAAACATATTAACTAAAAAAATTATTATTCCATCTGAGTAGGATTCCACTCTCACTAATCCTATCTTGAGATACCTAGGATATATGATTCCCTACATTCCAGAAATATTCCTACGTTTCAAGGATCACTCAGAACGGAATCATACCTGATTGTAGCGGTTTTCCCTCAAATCGAAACAGTTCAAATTGCAGTCCTTCATGATTCGCTGCCAGCCTTCACTGTCAAGATAAGCCGACGGATCCATAGCACCTAAATTTTGTTGTCGCGTTACATAAAAAGTTCAGATTGTTTGACAAATTCTTACCTCTGTCACAAATGATGAGCACGTTTCGATCCTGGATCAGTTCAGCTTGGTTGAAGAAAACCTAAAGTTACATAGTGAGACGAGTTTATAGAATTCAAGAGTTCAAAGCTTTTTTTGGTTCAATTATTTCAATTTTCTTCAAAAAAGCAACAATTTGTAAAAAATCTATAAAAAACTTCGAATTTACCAATCATATTTTGTGTTTTTTCAAAATTTTCAGTCTAAACACGAATTTCACCACAAATTGACCTTCTCGATTTGGAGCAAAGTCAGCAGCAGATCCTTCTGGAATTGATACACTTGCGCGGGATTCAGCTCCGAGAACTTGACACCGCCTCTCAACAAGACTGTTGCCGTTTCCGGCACGGTGAACACTTTCCAGCCCATGTTCTCGAAGAAAGTCGCCAGGCGATCCTGAAATAATCTCATGTACTTTCATGAAACATTTTATTTTGGCCATATTTTTATCAATTTTGATGAATAAGTCACCTGAAAAGCAATCCTATAACTGAAGATCTGCACTCTAGATCTAGCTGTAGCCCAGCCTAAGACCTATCTTGAAGTCTAAACCTATAGTGTGCTGAACCTAAGGTCCCAAGGTGGTCTCAAATATCGATCCTTAGACTTGGTCCAACTGTATACTTCTCTAGTGAACTTTGACCAAAGTGTTACCGTTGGAGCTCAAAGTTGCAATTTTCGCATAACAAAATTTAAAATAGAAAAGCAGAAAAATTGTTGTAACCCAAACATATCATAAAATCTTCTTTCTTGACAAAAATTGCACTTTTATGCCTACAGGTATTTTTCTCAATCTCAAGAAAACTTTCCAACACTTACCTGTCCCGTAGTTTTCCCCCCACATGGGCCACCGGTGAGCACCAGCTTGTAGACTTGCGGTCTGCGGCTGGTCGGGTCGGTGGTGACGGAGCTCATTCGGTTGAGGAGTTCGCGCTGTTCGGCTAGAGAACTTTTTCTGGAGATACTCTCGGATGCGACACCGTTATCTAGCAGCACAGCAGGTGAGAGGAACTCTTCGCTGCCGCTCGAGTAGTAGTCGGAGGTGGGGCTGAAATTTGGACAGGTTAATTTCAGGTATTCTATTCTTCAGGTAATTGTACTCTAGTGGTAAGGCTGCTCTATACTACCAGGTGGGGACATAATTTCGTGGACAGACATTTACGCGTTTAAATTCGCGCCATTTCAGTTTAGCCCCTTTGGAAGGGGCTAACTTAATTCTGATATTTCTCACCCCATCTAAAATCGTATTCTAGAGGGGATTGACAATATCAGATTTGAGCTAGCCCCCTTCTATAGGGGCTAAACTGAAATGGCGCGAATTTAAACGCATAAATATCAGTCCACGAAATTATGTCCCCACCTGGTATGGAGTAGGTAGTGCCTTCTCTCTTCCAAAATTCCGAACCAAAATTGATTCACAATTGTTACATTTTTGAGCAAAAACTTACCAAAATCCTACCTTACCTATGTTTACCTTTCATAAAAACATGCCCGATTCCCCAACTTTTCCGAACAAGTTTCAAAAACCCACCTTGCACCGCAAAAAAAGCTGACGGCCTTGTCGCTGGTGTTGCCGTCGGCGTTCGAGTTGTTGTTCGTGTCAATGGGCTCCAACTTGGCTGGATGCAGCAATGGTTGTGTGGTCTCCAAACCTTAAAATGTACTTTTAGATACCGATATAACTGTCAAAACCGTTAACTAATATACAAATATAACCTCGACTAAATAAATTTATGATAAGAATAAGCAAAATCGAGAAACTCGAAATTTCAGGGGGATGTGGTCTCAACTCTCGAACTAACACTTCTCAATCTCGCCCATCGTTTTTTATGAACCAACAAAAAGATAAGTTCCAACCTGTAACACTCAACTTTTTACAAGTGACATAATTTGGGATCACAGATAATTCCTTAGCAAAATTTCTCAAGAGTACACTTTTAAAGTGCGAAATCTCGGTAAAGTTTCCCTATCATTTTCACACCATAGAAGTTTGATTGACCCAATTAAGATCCTGGAATATCGCTCGCGCACTGGTTAACCTTATAAAGATTTGAAAGCTAGACGTTAACAGAAATTGGTCTCGGAACATTCAGCCGCAAATTGGAACAGGTATAATCGAGAATCTCGAAATTTCAGGAGATCGATCTCAAATCTCGAATTACCACCTCAAAATCTCGGTCATCTTTTTTCTTATTAAAAAGAACAAGACCAACAATCAAAAAGATATCACATAAAACGAACGGATAACGCACTAAAACATAAATATCGATATAACTGTCAAGTCCAAAATATAACGGACAAAACCGTTATCTAATGTACAAATAAAAGAGCCAACACAATTTATGATATCTCCTATCCGAGGGGTGTGGACCAACGCGCGGGGCAGACCGACGGGCGGACGCTGCAAGTAAACACCTAGTAGAGCTACTACGAGCATTCCAAATGGGTGGGGGCGGCCCAAATGGCGAGAGCAGATAGCGGGGGCTAGAGGGCGGCCGGGCTAGGTGCTGGCCGGCGAGACAGAGTGCCAGAGACTTGCCTGCAAATGTCGCCAGCATTTGGCCGCCGTTTGAATGGGGATTTCTGGATGCTGCCGAGCCGAGCAGACAATTTGGGGACATGCGGAGGAATGTGAAGGGATGGAAAGAAGGGATGGAAATTAGAGCGGCGGGAAGTGACGAAACGTTTCGCTTTGTCTTTGTCCTTGGAGTTTCCGGATGTTGGAATTTGTTCGAGGAAGGCATAATTTTTGAGAAGCGACAAGGTGTTTGGGAAATTTTGACACAATTCGAGAGTGAGGTGATGGAATTGGTTTGGGGGAGGAAGAAAGTGAAATGAAGGATAAGGAAGTGCCCGGTTTTATAAGGTAGCTTGAAGAAGGGCACTACAGGTAATTAAAGGTAAATTTCTAAAAAGCGTGAGCTTATAGCTTGATGCGGCTGAAAGTAGTTTTCTGGACGAGAAATATGAAAATTCTTTGGAAGAATTTGCGATATGGTTCGGTTTTGATCATACGAATGAATGTAAGTTCCAACCTGTAACACCCAACTTTTCACAAGTGACATAATTTGGAATCAGAGATAATTCCTTAGAAAATTTTCTCAAGAGTGCACTTTTAAAGTGCGAAATCTATCAATTTAGCCGTAAATTGGAACAGGTACAATCGAGAATTTTAGGACATATGGTCTCAAATCTCGACCTAACTCTCAATATCGATTGAGGTACGCTTTTCATTCAAGCCTTGATCCGAAAAACTCACACGTCGGAAGACTCGGTTCTCGCCAACGTTCCAGACTTTCCAATGTTCACACCCAAACAGACGCCCAAACCCCAACAAAGTCTGCCCCCCATAGAATGTTTCCCCATAGAAAAGTCTGCCCTGCTCACAATAGGGACAGATCATAGGGCCTGGCACAAATATGCGGCGGCGTTCATCCGATTTTGGACAACTAAAGCGCTTCATAACAAAACGGGCGCCATTGCGATGGGAGCGCTTGGAGGGAATGGTCCCGTGCGGAACTGTTGCTTCTTGGTCCCTGCTTGTTTTGTGCGACGAAATGAAGGCCCGGTAAAATGTCAAAGATCAGATGAAAGAGATTTTTCAACGAAAAGCATCGGTTTGACTCTGTTAGCGGTCCGTTTAAAGGGCACTTTAAGGGGTGAGTCACCGGTGGCAGGCCGAAAGCGTGCGTGCTTTTGTTTGGAAAATATTTGTTTGTGTGACCGAAAGAATAATTTTTAGGAATGGGACTCTGAAAATTTAGCCATGAAATCGGAACAGCTACAATCCTAAGATTTTAGGGACAGTCTTCTCAAATCTTGAATTATCTCCTCGAGGTATGTCACCGATGGTTAGAAGAAAGTGCATCGAGATTTAGTTTGGAACATCTTTCTTTGAAGCAAAACTTCGGAATGAAGTCAAATTCCAAAGTTCTAGAAGAAAATTCTATTCAACCGTTTTCCTGGATTCAAAATCGGAAAGTGGATTAAAAGATTTTGCGATTTTGAATTGCTCCCAAAAATTTTGGTCTGTCCGTTTTGTTTTGGGACCCAGACAAAAAGGATTCTCCGACAAACGAAAAGCTCCCATGGTTTTATTTGCAACTTTTTGATGACCCAAAAATTTGATAGGATTAAAGGCTTTTGCGGACAAAAGTTGGAAGGTTCTGAGCCTTTGAATTGCTTTCAACAAAAATTTTGTTTCGCTCAGGCGATTTTTGAATGCGTTCAAATCTGAACAAAATTTTCGGTTTTGTGTTGAGAAACAGACAAATGTTTGAAATCTTACAAAGGATTCGTTAAAAAAATTGTGTGAAATGCTTCCCAAAGCTTTTAAAGTCTTCAAAACGAGAATCGATAACAGTTAGATTTTGGATATCTCAACGAAAATCAATGGAAATTAGCAGCAGCTCTGATATTTTCCCATCAAACATTTCAAAGCTATAGAGCATAGTCCCGTGATAATGTGCTAAAGTGCGTTCTAAATAACGGTTGCCTCTAACAACCGCTTTGATGCTTTTTTCTTATAGGCTTTCTCTGCGCAAATGAACAGGGTAAGAGTTGAGAACGCCCAAATGGGGCATTCATACGAGATTTCGCGCACGGATTTCTAAGTAATTCGAATTTTCTCGACGCCTAACACTCTTGAAAACCAGTCACACCTGTGACACAAATTTTCTCAACAAATCTCTGTCACACGCCTGAGCACAAAGTAACGGGAAATTAAAGCTTTTCCTAACAGTTAAGTAATAAGCAAATAAATGATGTGTATAGCAGTATTCTATTGCTTCAAGTTTCATCATGTTATATCCGGGCTATTGACAATCTGTAACAAGCATGGGAATCTAGGTCAAAAGTTGAGATAGAGTCATCAAAATCAGATTTATGACGAATACAGTGAAAATAGGTCCAAAATGGAAATTAAAATTCGGATCGAAAATGGTATTTCATCACGTTTCGATCCGAATTTTAATTTCCATTTTGGACCTATTTTCACTGTATTCGTCATAAATCTGATTTTGATGACTCTATCTCAACTTTTTACCTAGATTGCTATGCTTTTTACAGATTTTCAATAGCCCGGATATAACATGATGAAACTTGAAGCAATAGAATACTGCTATACACATCATTTATTTGCTTATTACTTAACTGTTAGGAAAAGCTTTAATTTCCCGTTACTTTGTGCTCAGACGTGTGACAGAGATTTGTTGAGAAAATTTGTAAATTTTACAATTTTAAAAAATTCTAAACTTTTTACACGTTTTCAACATCCATATAACATGATGAAACTTGAAGCAATAGAATACTGCTTCACATAACTTGTTTACTTATTACTTAACTGAAAATATCAAGCATAAATTGATAAAAAATTGGGCCATTTCCAAACCATTCCTAAAGTTTCAAATTACGACTAAACGTTTACCAACCTATTTTGCCCGAGGCGTTCACAACCAGCGGCGATGATTCACAGCCAGCGGCGGTTACTTTGATCATATGCGAGGCTGGACTGCTGAAAGTGAAAGTATTTGCATACATTGAAACAGTTTCTCAGAAAATCGTATCAGTTTTAACGGCAGCTCGCGTGAAAGATTAAAAATTAATAACATACGAAATTGTGAGCAAACAAAGAAAATGGCTTATTTGGGAGGCGCTTCTTTGGGCCGGTTTATAGTACAAAGGAACGGGAACAGTTATGGGGGAATTATAGCCGGCAGTGATAAAGTCTCCTGAAGCAAATTTGAGACTAAAGATCATTTTTGGTGACAATGTAATTTTTAGCGCTTGCTCTATTGTCATAATCGCCCGGGTTAAAAGTTGCCAATTGGTCCCGGACCGGGTTCCGGCCCTAGTCCGGTACAGCCCTAATCGCCGGGGCCAGAACGTGGTCGGTCCACAGAGGCCCTGGATCGGGCCCAAATGGGTGAGCCAGATTTTTTCGACCAGGAAACTTTCGAACTAAGCCAAAGAATGAAATAAAATTGCATCATCGTGTGTGGTCAAAATCGGTCCACAAAAGTTGGCTCTGTACCGACCGTTATATTTTTTAATCGGGACCAGGAAACTTTAGAACTGATCCAAGAGTAAAAGATTTGGTCCAGACATAAAATTGTGTCATCGTGTGTGGTCAAAATCGAGTATTGACAGTTTTGTTTGCAATTCCAAAACGAGTTAAAAAAGATACGCAATGCGTATAATAAAAAGTTGCCATAAAATAATGATACATTTTTTGGAACGAACAATCACTTTAATATATTAAATTATCGTTAAAAGGTCATTTTTTGTAATACTTTTTCTCATTCTCAGTTTCTACCAAAAGGGCAGAGGACAAAACCGAAAAGAGGCTTTAAAAGTACAAAACTGTTTCCAATTTCTTTTCCATCTCCCTTTGTACCTTTGGGTAGAGGTTTGAACGGAATTCAGGAAGAGTAAGACAAAAGATGCGGAAGACAAAATCATAAAAGTGCGGAAATCAGGAGTGGGCTAGTCATAGACTTAGAGGAAAGCTAGCTTTAGACGAAAGAAGCTTTTCAGATACAATGAGTCAAGACTCTTGACTCAGGAGATTAAGAGATTGTGTCGGATATGAAGAAAATATTTTAGGCTAAGGATGCCGAACTGTATTCTTTAGAAAAAAATAATATGGATTCTTCAGCAGCGGCGAGATCGAGAGTTCACAAAAATTGCGAAAAACTTTTTTTGCGCCGATCCAATCAAGAAGCATAACAAGAAATTGTAACGGTTTTCAATGTTACGAAAAAATTGCGCAATGTTTCCAAATTTGTCAGGTAGTCAATTACTTGGAAATATTTTATCACTAGCCAATGAATCATCATTGCATGCGTAGGAGTCACAATGAATCGATAAGGAGCGAAGAAAAACGTCATCAAGATTTAAACCGAAACATAGAATTGCGTCATCGTGTGTGGTCAACATTAGAGCAACATTTGACCTGTTTTCTTATCTTGGGAAAAAAGGTAAAAGAATAAAGGAAAGAGAATTACATACAGGGATAATATATTTTTCCGGCGTTTCAACCCGTGAAAGTTCGAAAATTCCCTGGTCCCTACACGAAAATTGGGCTCATTCCTTCGGCCCAATTTTGTGTTCCGACCTCGTTCTGGCCCGTACGATTGGGGCTATACCAGCGCGGGTCGGTCCAAATTGGCAACTTTAGCTGAGCAACTTTAGCCGAGACATATAGTTGCGTCATCGTGTGTGGTCAAAATCGGTAAACAAAAGGTGGGCCCGGGCCAAAAGACGAGGTTTATTTAGTCGGGACCAAAGAATTTTCGAACCGGGGACAAGGATGAAAGATTCAGCCCAGACATAAAATTCGGTCATCGTGTGTGGTCGAAATCGATCATTGACATTTACCTTTGAAATTAAAAGCTCACCTGTTCCCTTATCTTCACGCAACAATTGGAAAAGAAACGAAGCAAAATGAAGAAAAGGAGATTATAAGAAATGAATTCAAGCAAGTGAGTCTGAGGGAACTCTTTGGAGTCGATTTTTGAATAAATCGATTAGAGACAATTTAAGAGGATGAGAAGGAGAAAAAGGTAACGGTTCCTTTGATAAAATCAAGCCAGTCCCTTTACTTTCCGCCGATAAAAAGTGCCATTAATCTTTTTTCGCGGGTCGGTTTCGTCGCCTTTCTTCCTGCCAGCAAAGATAAAAAGTCACTTTTTGCGATACGAAATGAAATATGGGCGGTTTTTGGCTGCAAAAAGTTGAAAATTTTGCGGAAAACGGTAAAAATAAAAAATTTGAAGCAAAATCCTGGCCAAATTCTTTCAAAATGTTACTAAAATTGCACTTTTTTGGAATTTTTTGGTCGTACATCTTTGAAAACGAACATTGGAATGTTCCGAAAATAAAAATGAATAAGAAAAAGGTCAGAAACCTGAAAATTTCTATTATTTTTTATCGAAAATATTCCAGAAACGTTTACAAAGATAAAAAATAGTTGTCTAAATTTTGAAAGTTTGAATAAATCTCTAGCGAAATTTAAAAAATTGTAGCAAATTTCTAAAAATGGGCCAATTATTTAAACTGGCCCAGAATTTTTGGCGGGAAAGTTCGAATCCGACATTTGTTCTCGCCACAAAATTGCAACAAATTTCGTCAACCGCCGTCCACAATACCCAAAATATAAACATCTCTCCTGCACTCTATTCCAAATGACCCCAAAGTCATGCATGTCATCGCGGACGAAGATCATCAACTGACCAAAGAAAGTGTTCTCGAACAAAGCACTCTCGAACAAAGCACTCTCTTCTCCACAGAAGAATGAGCGAGAATTGCGTGATGAATAACAGGAAGTG
>JAKKPZ010000960.1:0-11894 GCA_022814885.1 Ditylenchus destructor | reverse complement strand
TGGATTTCCGTAGGCTGCGCTTGAATCACATTGATCTGACTTTGAGTGATGTTTTCGCGCAAAATATCCGCCTGCAAATCTTGTTCGGCGCGCGCCTGATCTAGGGCAAGCAATAATGTTGCCGGCCGAGCTGCGCGTTGAACATGGGGCCGTATATTAGACTCCACCCCACTACGAAAAAGGTCAATTGCCATTGACTCTCGCATTGCTGCAGTAAAATGCTGGGCATCAGGGTATGCCTTGTCAATAAGATCGCGCAAGGCCGATGCATATTCCGCGAGGGATTCACCTGGCCGTTGCTTGCGAGTTTGCGCCTGGCGCCGAAAACCAGAGCAAGCATCGCCGATGGCTAGCTTTTGGGCCATCGTATCTAACAATGTTTCCCAATTTTGCTTAGTGGTTAAAGGCAGGCTTTCATAAACCGCGGCGGCTTCACCTTTTAAGGTGGAAGGAAAGAGCAATACACTCGTCGTCTTCCCATCCGTGGGCAGTGGCTAGGGTATTAAAGGTCTTGATGTGTGCCTGAAAACTATTCTTATCGGCCCGGCCCGAGT
The DNA here is from genome assembly GCA_022814885.1 of Ditylenchus destructor. Classification (NCBI taxonomy): domain Eukaryota; kingdom Metazoa; phylum Nematoda; class Chromadorea; order Rhabditida; family Anguinidae; genus Ditylenchus; species Ditylenchus destructor. Next base: position 11,340 of record JAKKPZ010000960.1, on the reverse strand, counting down.
AGGAAGGGAAGGGTAAATTGGGGCGGCTTCCCATCTTTTTCAAAGTCAAATCTAACTTACCTAGAACTTCGGTGACTCCTTCCAAGGCTGCTTGTGCCATTTTTGATGCTCGGATACGTGCTCTGTCCGCCGCTGTGGTTGGTGTCGGTATCACTTCTGGTGAGATGCTCGTGCTGCTGAGTCGGTCCGAAACACGGTTTCGGGGGGTTTTCTGTGTAGTTTTGGAAATAGTGGACGAAAATGGGAGGGAAAAGTAAGAAATGCGAGCGGACGAAATTAGCTGAAAATAGCGGGCAAGTTCCTAAAATTTATTTCCAAATTTGCAATTACAAAATTCACAATTAATCATTCACGAAGAAAAACGATAATGTTCAATAACGATTATGGCTATAATAATTATTTTCTAGGTCCGACTCGATGATGCGCGATTTTTCAGTGCCAAACAAAAGTGCCGCCTCTTGAAAACTGGAGAAACCCCGCAGGGCAATCAAGGCCTCATGGACAATAGTCGAAAAATGGACAATGTCAACAGATGGATCAAGCATCAATGGTGGAGCATTCGGGCGAAGGTATTCGATTGGAGCGTGGACACGAGCCGCGATTTCCTGCGTATTATAGTGGTAAGTAATTTGGGGCCAGATAGTATCCCAATTCTGAGGACTGAATTTGGCCACTTCATGGGCCAATTTGGTCAAAATTTTATAATAATGAATATGAGAATCATTAGAAGATTCCTCTGGCTTAGCATAGACTGTCCCTAGCCAATCAGCACCAAAATAGTGGCGCAAAACATGGATAAATTGAGTAATCCGCGTTTCGTCTGTTTCGTATAACAAAATATTCGAAGGAATCGGGTTAGATACGCAAAACTGTGTCACAAAAATTTGGCTAAAGCTAGCCACAGAATCATTAGAAAGTGGGTAGGCAGTTAACCAGCCCGATTCAACATCGAGAATCAACAAAAGGTATGAATACTGGTGGAAACATGTCGGCAATGGGCCTACGACGGCTACTAAAGCGTTAGTCATGGGAAATCTAAAGCGCAAAGTTGGACTGGAGATGGAGGAAGATCGTCGGATGTCGAAGAAAACTTGAAAATGACCCTTTGGACTGAAATCCGAGTCCATATATAGTCTCAGAAATGGTCCATCGAAGTGCTGGGACTGACCGCTGGTCACGCCCTACTCAACGACACTCGGCTGGTCAGATAATTGCCCTGCAGTGGCAAAATATGGATCAGCCGGCGGCAAGATGGTGCAATATAAATGTGCATAAATTTGCTAGTGATTTGTCTCAGATCTCGCAAAAGTTATAATCCCAAAAAAACCACACGGCCGAATCCTTGTAGCCTGGCCTAGACTGGACTCCCGGTTTTGCTGTCCATTTTTATTCATCGCTAGCGGAAATAGACATTTTTAGCTAATTTAAGATTTAACGTCATTCATAGTGCGCTATATTATTAGGCACAAAAGATCCAAAACTGGTAAATTTCACAGTCACTAAAGGAGTGAAACATTTCAAAAAAGTAAAAAGTAAAAATTTTGGCTATAATTGGAGACTCCAATGTGAAACAGAAATGACCAATTTGGGCTGAACTGCCGTAAAATAAAGTATTACGACTTTGGACTATATTAAAATTTCTAAGGACCCACAATTATAGGCTTTTGAGAGACCCTGACAAGACAAAAGCAAAATTATCACATTCGAAAAGGTCATTCCTCTCTGACAGGAAGAAACCTTTAAGCCACTATCACGAGGATAGGAAGCTAATATCTTAAAAAGTTAAGATTTGGATCATTTTTATATAAAAAGTTTTTGGATGGTCCCTTGTGTGCCAATTTTAAAGTCTCTGAGTGCGTAGAACGTAAATTGGCCTGCTGGTCATCGACAGTCCTCACAATAGCGCCGCCAAATTGGCGTTGTTTGATGCCTTATGTCCGGCCGTAGTAATGATCCGACGCAACAAGGAAAGCCGCCATATGGAAAGAAGTGGCCCACTTATACTTTCGGTGCGAGATCTTCGCAAGATCGAGAGAAGAAATTAGGTCGATCAGTGAAACGAAAAATGGCCAAGTTTGAGTTCTCTGGCTGGGATTGAATATCTCAGAAATTAGCTAACTAGAGAAGACATATGTCTGTACTTTTATGGACTGTAAGGTCACTAAAAGTTCTTCGTTTTGCAACATTTGTGCAACTAGTAAGTGCCTATATTTGTGGCGTTTAGGGTGTAAGATTATTTGATGTGCAAAATGTTGCCAATTTTAGTGATTTTAGTTCTCTGTTTGGCCTGTCGTTATTTCTTTTGGTCTATATCAGTTGGTTCGTAAAGTAGTCCAATTTGGTATGCCAGCACTGGCGGGGACTAAAATTGGTGTTACTGCCAGCGCAAAGTTGGAAACTATGCCAGTGAACATAAGCGGAAAGCATCAGGAAGATGGGTAATGGGAGTGTAAGAGAGTGATTCACAATTAAACATCAAAACTGATAGCTGCCAGCTGAAAAGAGCGGCATAGACAAAGAGCACATTATACTAACATAAACACTGGAAGTGGAATAGCTCAGTTAGCACAAATGCCGGTTGCACGGCTTCTTGTGCTCTGTATTTATGAATGAACTAAACTAATTTTACTCAATTTCAGATGACCTCGTATTTTGTGCCGACCTCAACTGTCAAATGTGGCGAGCTGGAAGTGTGCCCGGAAGGAACTGTTTGTTTGCGCCCTCTATTGTAAGTATTTTCCCTTTTTCTGTCAAAACAAAACTTGCCGGGATAGCTCAGCTCCTGTACTTGTACAGTTTGCTGTTTTGGGTAAGAACCCGATTTTGGAACCAAGTTTGTATTCTCGAGTAGTCGGCAAGTTGCCCGAATGTAGGAATGTATAATCCATGTGAAACTTGGGGAGAGTACTATAATAAGACTAGACTATAATAATATAAGTTTGACCAAAAGTGGTTGAAACCAAGAAATATCATTGACTGAAATCAGAACGTTAATTAAAAAAGTCGTCTAAACTTGTTGGATTCAAAACAAAAGGCAAAAATTGGGGCAGTAAAACTATAATTTCAACATTTGTTTTACAGGTATACCGAGCCCACCGTATGTGTGCACAGGAAGTTCAATCTCCATGAGAATTTGCTCAAGTCGCCGTGTGCCGAAATTCCATGGTTCGTCGCCGAACTCGTTCTGATGTGCGCCTGCCTCGTGCTCCTGCTCGTCCTTTTCATCATGGAAATCGTCAAGTGTTGTCGTGGCGGACGTGGAAAGAAATCGGCTCGCAATATCGAAATGTCGCAATTGGGAAATCTCGGAAGTCAGTATTGAAAAAATTTTTTGGGGAAATATTTTTTGTGAATATTGATATAGAATAAAAGTTGAATTATGAATAGCTGTACAACATTGTAAAATAAACAAGTTGAAAAGGTCGAAGAAAGGTATAAAGGCAGGGCCCAACATGGGGGAAGGCACCCGGAGCTGTAAAGACCTCCACATTTTATGAAGCTCTCTTTGTTGTCTTAGATTAGCCTTGTTATATTAAATCATTTATGATCCGGTAAACATTTTATATTAACAAAGGGCTTCCACCTAAGATACAGTTCGACCCCAGGCTCTAGCTCCAGGAAATCCACACCACCCATGCTGGGCCTGCCAGCCTCCAGAGAGGCTCGGGAATAGACTGACTCTCCTTCTCCTCAATCCCGTTTCTGGGAGAGTTCATATTACATAAAGAGGACCGCCTCTTTTGACCGGCGGGGCGTTCTGATACCATTCACTACAACACACTATCACTAGATACCATTATCGGTTTTGTCTAAAATAGTATGACTTTAACTGTCGATAGCGCTAAAATTTGGCTCCGCTTTCAATTCTCTTTCCAATTCAGATCTAACGTTGTTTTTCTGGAAGCTAGTGCACTTTAACGTGTGCAAGAATTTAAAAATTTTTTCCGCTTTTTGCCATTTTTTGTCTCATCTAAAACATTAATTTTCCCAAAATTTTTCACAATTTTTGTGCAAAACAATTCAAGGTTTTAAATGACCCAAAAACGACAAAAAATCGGCTCAAAACTGAAAACTGGATACTCTTTCGCGCTCAGCGCATAAAAAAACCCCTAAAATGGGGTTTTCCCAAAAAAATCTGAAAATTTTTAAAAATGCCTCCTCTTGCACACGTTAAAGTGCACTTGCTCTTTTTTCTATCAAAGTATGAGTTGAATGTGAATAAATATATTAGCAACATTATTATATGAACTATTTGTATTTCATTTTTACCTATAAAAATGTATTGAGAAATTACGTACGATCTATAATGCATCATAAAAGACTTATTACCCAAAGCATTGCTTTCGAAATTTTCTCGACTATTTCGGGACCAAACTGCGTCACAGCCGTTTAAAATTGAATGATGCCACAGGGCACAGCCACATGTCTGCTTTGTGTCTGCTCTCGTACTTCCAGCTGGTCTTTGGGGAAGTCTCTGAGCCGACCATACATGGAGACTAAAAGACTATTTCTCTTTTGCCTAACAACGCTCTCTCGCCTGCAAAAAGGACAGCGACGCATAGGAACTTTACGTGCAATCAGCGCTAGAATAAGCTTAAGCTTAGAAAACTTAAGCCTTAAGCCTAAGATTAAGGCCTCGGTTGGCCCCAGGGTTCGAGCCGCAAGCCTAACCCTTGTTTGGCGCCTTATAAGGGTTGATTGCATGTAAAGTTTTTCTGCTTCTCTGCTGTAGCAGCTTCATCGTTACCTGGTCTCCAAGTGGGGTTTGGCCCTCTGAGCCTCTGGCCCGATAACTGCCTTTGAAGTGAACACCGTTCTGGCTTATTTAAGCCAGAAGAAAACAACGGCTTGAGAGAGAGCAAAAAGAAAACAAAGAAAAGACCGCTACGGGCCCTAATGCCTCAGGCGGTGAGAGAAAAGAAGCCGAAGGAAGAGATGAGGAAGAGATGAGAAAACGCAAAACAAGGCAGTGAGAGAAAAGATAGAGAACATAGACTTAGAGAATGTCCTCCGGGAGTGCGCCATTGCTGGTTTAAGAGGCCGCGGCAGTCACTAGCCAGTCTTGACTCTCCGCACTGGAGAACGGTCTTTAAGAATTCAATCCAAAACATTTTTGTTTTTCCGAATAATTTACAGGTGTCACCTGAATATTTGTCAACATTCCATTCATTCCATTTGGATATTATAAATTTTTTAATCATTCTTAGTTAAGTATTAGCTAAGAATAATATCGGAATGACGTATGTGTACTATAACGGTCGCTATGTGGAACAGCCATCAACTTCTCATGCGCAGCCACTTGATGAGTCACAATTTGTGGATGTGGCAATCAAGGTATTTTTGAGGATGTAAACTAATGACGGCCAGCTCACGTGTTTAGGGTAGCGGGGGAGGGGGGTTCTAAACTGCCGCGAAATTCGAAAACTGGAAGGAAAATTGGACACAATTTTATATAAAATAAGAATTTTTCTAGGATCAACCCGTCCCCAATGGGTTCAACCCCCTCAAATTTTTTTTCTGTCTATGAGTCTGCCAATAGTCAAAGGAGCTACATGAAAAATATGATAACTACCCCTGTTAACAAAGTTAATCAAGATTCATTCCTAGGATCTATTCCTGGAATTGTGGAAAAAATTTGCTTTTCGGATGGCTCTTTTATAATTGCTCATCCAGATATCTAGCTTATTGCTAGGCACTGACAAATTTTTCTTTTTAAGGATTTTTCTGAAAAATTCTCAAATTTCCTATTTTAGTATGCGGAGCAGTCGTCAACTTCTCAAGCGCAAGCACTGGATGAGTCACAATTTGTGGATGCGGAACTCATGGTCAGTTTTGAGAGATAAAATTGATGATCTGGAATTTTAATTTTATCCAGAAAATAGTGTTTGGTTATGTATTTGAACATAAAACTTTTTTCGAATTTAGTTTGCGACTGAAATTGCGGCCGTCGTAATGATAATCTTGTCCATACTTTTCTCCATAGGCTTGTGCTTCACCGGCGTCTACGCCATCTACATCATCAACACGTCTGTCGCCATTGTCATGTACTGCAAAGTTTTTTATGTGCACAATTGTGACTTCGGTGTGCGTTGCGGAAACGCTTTGGGAGGCGCGGTTGCTTATTCGGTGGGTTACTGTAGTTTGGAAAAAGTTTGATACCAATTTAGGAAAAATAGAAAAAAGTCACAAAATTAGACAAATTACAACAGATTTGAACAAAAAGTGACGTAAAAATAAATTTCCGCGCTCAGAATTTAAGGCTTTTTTATTTTCTTATATCAAATATTAGCCTTTTTCGCTTGTCGGAAATAAAACTTTTAGATAAAAAGTTGCCCATTTTCAAATTTTACCAAAATATTGATGAATCACTAATGTCCTTTCTATTTAGTTCCTTTATATGCTGGTAGCCATGGGATTCATTGTCTATTTTGTTCGCAAACGTAAGTAAAAGTTTTGCCAATTTGCCGGAAAATATAATCAAAATCGATTTCTGCTTCAAAATTTTTGAGAAAAAATTTCGGCAGCTACACAATTTCCACACGGATCCAATTTCCGCACAGATTTTTCAAAATTTCTCATTACTCTCGCCTTTTGCGTGCAAAAAGTACTCTCTCGTTTTATGTTGTGGACATTTTCAGCACAACTGAAAATTAAGCATAAGTGCTCCTTTGGCATCTTATAAGGGTTGTTCGGGAGCTTAAGCCTAAGATTAAGTCCCTTAAGACCCCAGGTTGTTCGAGCCCCCAGCCAAAATCCTTGTTTGGCGCCTTATAAGGGTTGTTTTAGCCTAAAATACAATTTTGGGGCCGTGCGGAAATTGTCGGCGACAATTTCCGCACGAAGAAATCGTATGGGCGCGACCCCGAAGCGACCTCGATCGATAATTGCGCGACCATGTAGCGATCTCAAAATGCCATGCTGAAAATGTCTGGACATTCTCACCACATGGTTAAGGTATAGCTTGTGTCTAACCCTCGTTCTCTGACTATAGCCCGTGCGGAAAATATCTAGTGAAAAAGCGTGCGGAAATTGTTTTCCTGCCAAAAATTTCACATTTTTATCAATATTAAATTTTTTCCCCAAAATATTGCACAATATTTAGAGTCTATTCAAAGTATTGACATGCCAACTTTTTCAGCAGCTTCAATTCCTTCTCCATACCACATCTTTCTTGCACTTTTATGTCTCGCCTTCGTCGTCTACCAATGGTACTGCATTGGGTTGTTCTACCAGGATGGTCAGGATCATTATCGACTCTGGAAGGCCAGAAACTGTCACAACAAATATTGCACTCACACTCATCGCTCAAATGTTCCACAACAGCAATGGCCGATAGGGAAGAACCAATCCCGAAATTTTGATCCTCAAACCGGAAGCCGGACGCCGTATCACAAGGCCAATCCTGAGATGAGGACTCCTGGCAATCAAGTGAATGCAGTCAAGATAGTCGAGAATCCGATGGAAACTTATCAGAATTGCAACATTTATATGCACGATGCCAATACAAACAATGCTACTGGGACGTCGTCGAAAAGTTTGAACATGGATCCGGAGAAGGGAATCCAGAAAAGTTTGGAATATCCTGACTAATTCTTACTTGGTATCAGCGGGGTCGGTGTAAGATTTAATGGAAACTCTGAGTGAAGACGTTTTGGGAGAATTCCGATTTGTTGAAAATTTTGGTTGGTTTAGGGTCGAGAATGCCGAATAGTGAAATTTAGAGAAAAAGACTGAAAAACCTGATTTCTGGTTATTTCGGAATTGCGCGAAAAATGTATTTTCGATCACGATAAAATTGATGCTGAACCGCGATTCAGGATGGATTTCAACTGCTACGAGAGTTTAGCAATCCAGAAAGCTCTATCCAACTATTTCTCAAATTCCATGCCCTCAATTCGTACTGCGATGCCCTGAAGGTATGGATGTTTGCCTTTCCAGCCCAAAAATGACCGGAAGTTGTGATTTTCCGGATCTTTCGCTGCGCTGATCACATTTCCGTTGGAATTTTTGCTCGTTGAGGTGTCCTAGATGTCCTATCGCCTAGGGGCATGAAGGACCTGAGCTTATTGATATCTTAAGTCTTGAGGGGTTGAAAATCCTAAGTCTTGTTCCGATTCCGGCAGTCTTTAATCCCTACCATTATAAAATTACACACAGTTACTGTCGGGAACTCACCAGGGCCCGAGTTGTATTGATTATGGAATTATTTAATGTTTTGTTCACAGATTCAATTTTCGTTATATTTATTTGATTCAAATGTAAATAAAATTTGTTTTACAATTTCAATCTATTATTTGTTAAATTATTAAACACGCCCATTCAGCAGAATCCACAAGACTTTGCGCAATTGTCTTCTTTTACTTGCTCCGAATAAAACGTATTGTCACAAAAACCGTTATTCGACCACGCTTTACAGCTGAAAGTCACAAACATATAAGAGTGCAATTTTGTTGCAATTACAAACAAAAAACTGACTGTGTGCTTGCGTCCCTGCAGTCATCCTTCTGAGGTGGTGGATTCTTGCGCTTTTTTGCAAAGTAATCGCGGCAAGTTTGAGCACAATACTTTAACATCAGCTCGCGATAAGCCTGTAAGTTGAGAATTCAAAGTGTCTAATTTGAAATAATAAATCGAGATTTTTCTACACGTTAGGTCAGTACCTGACGGTCAATCCCAAAAACCTCACGATAAGATATCCTGATTTTGGCTATCTCAACTTTTCGGCAATCATAGTTTCCAGTTTCCAGGATCAGGAATTTTAATTTCGGGCTGTCTACTTGAACAGGACAAATTTTAATTTTGTATCAATTCTCTCCTAAGAGCAAAATTCAGGATACGAAGTCAAGTGATATACCACTCGGCAATACGGACCGAAAGAAATAACATTTTTAAACTAAATACAGGGATCTGAAAACTTGAAAATATGTTCTCTCAAAGGTAAGCGACCAATGATCACTGACAGTAACTCTTGAAACTTGGCACTTCCGTTTCAATCGCAACAATAACTACATTGCGCTTGAAAATTTTGTGTTTCTTAAGACAATATATGTATTGCATAAAAACGGGGGGGGGCTCCGATTCTCTCAGACCGTTCCAAAAATTATTTCCATTCTCAATGGACAGTGACATCACTTGTGGCCTCAAGGTCAAACAATCTCCCGCCCAAAGTACAGGGTGTGTGCCTCAGCGCACGCTGACCCTTGTCCACTCCTTGCGCACCTGCCCCAGGCAGCCCACCTTCCCGCCATCTCTCTTTCCATCCCCATACTCTCTCACCTCCCACACTCAACTGAACCTGTGCAGAGCGGTCATTAGTTAATTACTTATATTATTGGTTTGGCGGGAAAGTCTTTTCGGTTTTTGAAAGCCAATTTTTATTCATCCAGAGCAAAGCTTTTCTTGAGTGTTATATACCGTTGGATAGCCCATTCATTTCTCTGTTAGACTGTCAATAACTTCTTTTTCAATTATAAGTAAAATATTGAATTACGATAGCTCAAATGAAACACACTCAAAATATTTATTTTTGGTTATTTTTGGCAACTTTCATCGACAAAATACCTGAAATCTTGGCAGTGCACAAACCAATGACATTGCGGCTTTTGTAGACAAGGTCTAACTCTATAACATACTTTTTACAGAATAAAATATGTTTTTATGATCGCTCAAAGTTGATACATAAACCGAAAAAATCGCAAAAATCGAAATTATCCATTTTTCTGGTGGTGTCATTCACTAAAATTGTCATATCTCAGCAACCATCAAACGAAAAAATATTCTGTAAAAGGTAGGTATTAGAGCTGAAATTGCTCTACAATATTGCACAATTGGAAATAGAATACCTAATTGAAGAAGCGTCATAGACGCATATCATTTTTTGTCTAGTATATTTTGGGTGAAAGAGTAGAAAAGACATGAAGGAAAAGGAAATAAAAATCCATTTCTTCGATAGTTGTTTTTTCCTTTACTTGTAGCTATTAAATGTAAATCAAATGCATTAACTCACTATTTCGTCCTTAGCTCTATATAGTGAGATCAAAATGACCGTTATTTGGCTGGACTCCTCAGTAGAGTACCAAATAAACCTGCTAATGTGATGGATTTTTGAGAGAAAAAGAAAAGACAAGAGATTTTCTATTTTCTAAAGCAATAGATTTTCACTATTTTCTTAGATCCAGTATGATGATATATTTTAAAACTACCTTAGCCGTGTTCTTCGAGATGTCCATGAGCTATTCGGCGTTCCCATTTCCTGGCGCAGTCGTTACTTCTTGTTCATCGTTCGCAAGGTGATCGTTCTCGGCTGTAGTCCACATATCCTGTAGCATAGAATTAGTCTACTAAGTTTTTTGCATACAAAAGATATAAAAATAGCTCAAAAATCTGTGACGTCAATTTGTCTCAGGTAATCATAGATATTCACTCATTTTCTTTGGAACAAAAATAAAACCTTAGCATTGTTGGACAGACAAAAGTCTTGGCTATCATATGGTATATAACACTCATAGGCACTCTTGCGTTATGTGAGAAAAAATAGATAAAACAAAACCGAAAAGACTTTCCCGCCAAACCAATATTATGTTCTAGAACGTCCGTCCGAATTTGGCAAATATTTCTGGCCCATCCTAATTTCACAGAGCCTGTGGACTTTTTGGACAGCAATAGGATTCGGTTTTGGTCTTCAAAAAAAGGAAAGTTTTCGGGAAAATTGAGAAATCCAATTTTCGCAAAACGTAACTACATTACGCTGGAAAATACTGTGTTTATTAAGACATTTATTGATCACCTGTATTTGACCGCGACAATAACTACATTACGCTGGAAAATACTGTGTTTATTAAAACACTTATTGATCACCTGTATTTGACCGCGACAATAACTACATTACGCTGGAAAATACTGTGTTTATTAAAACACTTATTGATCACCTGTATTTGACCGCGACAATAACTACAATACGCTGGAAAATACTGTGTTTATTAAGACATTTATAGATCACCTGTATTTGACCACGACAATAACTACAATACGCTGGAAAATACTGTGTTTATTAAGACATTTATAGATCACCTGTATTTGACCGCGACAATAACTACAATACGCTGGAAAATACTGTGTTTATTAAAACACTTATTGATCACCTGTATTTGACCGCGACAATAACTACATTACGCTGGAAAATACTGTGTTTATTAAAACACTTACTGATCACCTGTATTTGACCGCGACAATAACTACATTACGCTGGAAAATACTGTGTTTATTAAAACACTTACTGATCACCTGTATTTGACCGCGACAATAACTACATTACGCTGGAAAATACTGTGTTTATTAAAA
>JAKKPZ010000959.1:0-11905 GCA_022814885.1 Ditylenchus destructor | reverse complement strand
TTAAAAAGAATAAACAAAATGCAATATTGTCAAACATGAAAAATAACAAAAATATAAACTGCAGGTTATCCATAAAGTCAATAATATAGCGTTTTATCATTTTTACATTGATTTTTTGTAATTTTTATTTATTCATAATTGTGGTCTAATAAAACGACATTGGTTAACATTAAATGTAATCATGAAGTGACAATGATATTAACTAATATTAATTTTTTTAATTCACCCCTCAAACATGTCTCGTCTCACTGATAACGGTCTTTCTCTAATTTCCAAAATAAAGGTAAAGCTACAGTGTCTTTGACCTGATTTTGACAAGTTTCAAGGAATACAAAATTAAACCATGTGTAGTTGTTTATTGAAACGTCAGTTCACTGGCCTGTGCAAAGAATTGAACTATTGTTATAGCTGATTGTTGAATAGAATAGTGACTAGTATACATGAATTACTGGGTAGTAATTTTCAAGTAATGCTTTAAAATCAAAACTTAACGGCCGATAAATTCGTTTCCCGTTGACAATTTTCTAAATAAATTTTCCCAAAAACAGTAACTTTCATTAATTTTCCATGTAATAGTCAATCTCGTTCTTGACCTTTTGTTATTCATTTTCGCTTTGTGCCGGCCAATCATATTCATTATGAATAATTTAATCACACGGTTTGGTATGATAACATCATTCCTTTTCGTAATCAAAACTTAAGAGACATATAGTACGACGAATAACGAAACGGAGATACACAATATTTTTGTGACAATATGGACGTACTAGGAGCTGCGCGTACGTAAATTTAAAAAATGTTTGTTCATCATTTTAAGCGGAATAACATTTGAATTGAATTCAATTTGCAAGGGAGTTACAAGTAGTGATATAATTAATTTAGTTAATAAAATAATTTTCATGCCGCAAATTAGTTGAAATATGGAAATGCTGAACCAAATTAAACATTCATGAAGCAATTTTCTCTGTTTATTCAAACGCGAATATTTGCAATGCTAATTCGTAAGTAAAATGTTCATTAAATTTTGAAGGTGAAAATTTAAGATTTTTTAACACGGTTGTTGTTTTAATAAATGTAGTCAAAGACATATAATCCATGCAAACGGTACGAGCCTCGGTAGCGGCCTTTACACCTAGAATAACAAAAAGGATAACACAAATCATTTGCTGGTTTTTGTTCACCAATGACTTTAACCATTATACATTTTATTCAGACAAATTTTTCTTCAAATTGCAATCAACAGGCAACCTTTAGTGATACACGTGTACAAATTCATGCCCTGACAATTATCCTAATCTATGGTTCTAAGCACAAGCACAAGCACAATACACGTGTACAAATTCATGCCCTGACAATTATCCTAATCTATGGTTCTAATATTACACATGTGTAATGAAATATGTTCGTAATTTTGACCGGACTACACAAAAAAATTTGATTACGAATAACAAAAATTGTAATTCTTCAACATGTTTGGCACATGTAAATCAGTAGAAATTTTTTTAATTAATCCATTCCCAAGTATCAAACCGACCAAAGATTTCCAAGAGCAGTTAATGACTAAAAAATACAATTAGTGGCTAAAAAATAGTTTGACAATAATAATAATCATTAACGCTATCATAGAAACAAATTTTTCTCATGCCCTGAATAACACAGTTCAATTCCACAGTTCTGCTAAGATTGAATTGTGAATGTTTTTAGATTAAACCTAGAATACACTTATTACTTCCATTTGGCACAACATTTTTCGTATTTAATGCGCTTGTTTAATAAACTCCAATTTTGTGAATGCAGATGTTGGATAGGAATCCAAACTTGAACTTTTGTTGTACAAACCTTTAAAAAGCTTTTTTTATTCTGATAAAAGAAAATATTACAATAGGGCGAATAGCAAAAAACGTTGGTTCTTTTGCTTAAGACTGAAATAAAAGTGAATAGGCAAACCATGCGATAAATGGAGCGATATTCCGGGCGCGAAGTTTCCATGAGGCCACTGCTTTGGCAATCTTCTCCGTCAGTGCTTTGCCAGTTCCTTCTTCACTTCTTCTCGGATCAAGGTGCGTAATTTGAATGTTCCAATCGTAAGGTAAAAATTGTCAAATCCGGTAGATTGTCTGCGAAAAAATAATTTACAATGGCTAGTTACAGTAAACGATATTTAATTGTCCCCGCAATTTTGTAATCGGAAAAACGAGGAACTAACATATATGCAGAGAATATGTTATATATCGAGAATAACGGTGAAGCAGTTATCGTTAATAATGGTTTGGCGGGAAAGTATCCGCCGCATAAGATGGTTGCACAACATGCCTTGCCAATTCCTTCTTCACTTCTTCGCGGATAAGGTGCGTAAGCTGTCTGGCAATTCTTCCTTCTTCTCCGAGTCTGTTCATTCTAAGCAGCGGGGAATGGCTTTCTCTTCTATTGGAATGACGGCGCTCTCTCGCATGATCTCGGTTAGTGTGCATTCAATTCATGCCATGTCTCTACATTTGTAACCATCTCTCCGTGAAAAACAGAAGCATGCAATTGACTAATGATTTTTATTTAATTCTTTCATAGTTTTAGGATTGATAATGTGGATTGATAAAGCAATTGGTAAATTGCGATTTCAGTAGTTTACCCATGCTTTTACCCAGTCAGATATTGGATTCGATATTTGGACTTCGTACATAAGTGAGAAGCAAAGGAAATAGGGAAAGACAATAATTATGACAAATGTTTAATTGGATTGTTTATGAATTTTAATGCATGGCAACTACAAGGTTGTGTTAAAATTTCTTCGATGTTATCTTTATTTACTTTTTTGAGAATATTGTTGTAATTGGTAAATCTTACAAAGCTTGTTTTGGGAAGATTATAGGTAGTGATCACCTGAATAGAATTTTTCTTGGTTTGTAATAATCGTTCTATTTCGCTATCATGTACAATATTACGTACTCCTAATTTGTCAATTATTGTATTATGGTAATCAATATTTAAATATATAGGAGTTTTAACTTCATTTATGCATTTTTGTCTGGTTTTAATTTTGGTTAGGATATTAATAGCTGTTACACTATTACTATCCTTATATGTAGTAATCAAGTTGTTTTTAAGGTCTACGATTTTGTCTTTTTTACATTGGTTGAATAAATTGGGAAGTTTCTGTAAAACGTTATGTGTTTGTATCTGGTTTTCTACAGTATTTTTCGGTATTTCAATAGAAGTACCTTTATTTCTGTTATGTTTTCTGTTTGGTCTGGGTATGGGGTTTGAAAAATAGTGACCAAGATTTTTATCCATATTTGTCTTCACGTCTTTTGCAAAACCTTCGAAGTACGCGTAACCTTCGATGTAAAGCAAATGTCAATAATAGTATTAATATACATCATTACAATATTTGTGGGAAAACGTGCAATCTATGCATGGTCGACGGTGCTTCTATGCATGTCGACTTGGAATTTTTTTCTTCTCGCTGTCAATAAACGCTTCTTGTTCATTTTAGGCTTAATCCAAACTTTTTCATGATATAATTTCGCATTAACGCTGAAGTTCATAATCTGGTTTTTCTTTTTGCTCACTCAATGTTATTCCATTGGAAGTAAGAATTAGTTAGGTAGTTGCCTGCCTGCATTTTATTAATTATTATTCATTAAATTTCACTCCAAAATTCATTCCGACATAATCGTTTCCAATAAACGAATTTTCCGATTAACGAGGTTCCGATTAACGACGGTTGACTGTGTCTTGAATTTTAGAATAACAGTGCAGTTCATTCACGTGAAGTCATTTTTACCAGTAATATGCGCAATAGTAACAGTAATGATGACTACGATAAACATTGGTCTGAAAATTGCCATGTCAAACGGCTCCAACGGCACGCTTTTCACTAACCCAACATGGTATACCCCAGGGCTGCATCCGGGATTTCGAAAAGCCGGACCGGATACCGGATAGTGCAAAAACACCGGATATTGACCGGATACCGGATATCCGGATAACCGGATATTTCAATTTTTGGCGCCAAATTTGAAATTTTTTTCCAATTTTGGTGCTAATTTGCAAAAATTTTGCCTAAATGCATGCTTTTTGTTTCCCTTTTATTGGTTTGGCCGGAAATTCGTGTCGGTGTTTTTAAATATAATTTTTTTCTCACGTAACGCTAGAGTGCCTATGAGTGTTATATACTGTTTGATAGCCAAGGGTTTTCTCCATGCAACCATACTTAAATTATATTTTAGCTTTGTAAAAAATTGTTAGCTATTTGTGATTCCATGAGCCATTCCAAAGTCACCAATTTTCGAGGTATTTTTATATCTTTTGCATGCAAAAAACTTAGGCATTCTATTTCCATTGTGCAATATTGAAGAGCAATTTCAGCTCTAGTACTTATCTTTTACAGAACATTTTTTCATTTGGTGGTTGCTGATATATGTCGATTTTAAGAAATGACACCGCTCGAAAAATGGGAAATTTAAAATAAATTCAACTTTGAGCGATCATATCTCGCAGAATTGCAATGCAAAAGTTATTCTGTAAAAAGTACGTTATAGAGCTAGACCTTGCCTACAAATGCCGCAATGCCACGTTTTAGAATAATGCCAAAAGATAAAAAAAATTATCCATGAAAGTTGCTAAAAATAACCAAAAATCAATTTTTGGATGTGCTTCCTTAGAACTATCATAAAGTAATGGTTACATGTAATGGTAAATCATGCTATACACGGTTTGAAAGAGGAATGAATGTGCTACCGAATGGTATGTAACACTCAAGAAAAACACCGCTTTAGATTAATAAAAATTGACTTTGAAAACACCGACAATAATTTCCGGCCAAACCAATATTAAAAATGTGCAAGATTAGAATAAATGTTGCAAAAATACAAGTATTTAAACAGCTTTTAGCGACTTTTTTGGCTATTTTATTACAATATATGAGAAATTTTAACCAATTTTTGCATTATTTGTTAACTATTAAACGTTTTCACACTTTTTGCCCGTTAACTTTAACGACTTCATTGGGTTCCAATATAGGAACTATAATAATTTTTGAAAATTGGGAAGAATAGAGTCAATTTTCATTGAAAAATGTGATGTCCATAATGACGAATTGTTGGGTAGTGTATACTATACACTACCCAACAATTTGTCATTATGGATGCCTTTAAGCATAAATGTCAAAACATTTAAAGTCAAGCGAGGTTTTGCATCCTTTTTTGTTGAGCATCTTTTTCGGAGTTATTCTTAAGGGATTAAAATTTTTTATTGCTCGTTTCCTTAGTTCAAATAGGTTAAAACATAGCATAGCTATGCTGCCACAGTACGCAAATGATGGCCATATTTGCTTTACTTACAATCATGCGCTCAAAAAAAAACGCTGAATTCAATTGATTTTTCATTGTGAAATCATTCCTCGCCTCCTAAATGATAAGCTGTAATCGCATGTCTAATAATTTCATAGAAGGAGAAAAATTTTTGATTCAATCCGTTTTTGAATTCACATCGCAAAACGGTGCAATTTACATATGTTTCATAGAATCACAGATTTCCACTCATTTTCTGGGAGGGAAAAATAAAACATAATCATAGTTGCGCAGGGAAAATATTGGGCTACCTAATGATATATAATAATCATGAGCCAATACATTAGCGCTTGTGCTTGTATTTAAGTAATTAAAATTACATCTCTTCATATTCACAGCTTATTAAGCTTTTTAAACTAATTATCCCTAAATTGAATTGCAACAAATTAACTAAGACAAATCAGTTATTACATCGATTACATGTTCGACAGGACAATGAAGTATTCTGTACTGGCAATGAAGTTGTTTATTGAAGTCAATAACATATAGTGACATAACAGTAAATTATCTGAGCGACATTTTCGTAATAAACACCTATAATGGTGATTCCTTAACATGTCGTGTCTTGTTGTTGTTATGAATAATCCAATTTATAAACGCTGATAATAATGAATTTCAAACTCTCTCTTAATGTAAATTTGACCGCACTCCACTATGTATCTAGTTTCACAACGCGATGCACATACATGAACAATATCGCATACATCGGTAAGAGTCTGCGTACACATCCTAGACGATCTAATAAAAATTTCAGAGTAATCAAATTAAAAAACATACGGCAGTATGTATGTAGTCTTATAGTGTTGAGATGAATGCTGAGAAGGATATATAGCTTGTCGATGAATATTCCACCTTTCATTATAAATCATGCAAAAAAGATACTGCGGTTTTGGCGAACAATTAATTTTCTTCGCAAAATGAAGAATACCAATCATACAGGATGGCGCAAATATTTTGTACCGGTGATGTTTTCATACTTGAGGATAATTTCTCGTGAGAGATGTGTTAAACATTCGATAAACGTAATATCAAATCACTGCAATACAGCAACCTTACACATATTTTCCACAAATTTTGCGATATTAGGAAAAATAATGAATGTTGTAAATTGATTCATGTCTTATTCAGATCATCCTGCACATGAAAATTAGTAAGTAGTAACTTTCTGGTCTATATCTGACTTTTATATACAAGCCGAATTAGCTACACAATTATGAGTTTTCTCTACAAAATTAATATTTCTCCGTAAATGTACCATCTGTATTTGATATCTTAAACATGAATTGTTTAGGCGATCGTTCAAACAGAGATATTGTAAACAGAGATATCTACATCCAAAATAGTGTATTCCACAGGACACCCGCGGACGACCCAAAGAAAAAATGAAAAGGCGAATTTTTTACGCAATATCGAGTCCCTCTAAGGCGCACTGTGTCCGTCCGCTCCGAATAGAATCTCCCGCTTTTTGACACTCCCGGACCCCAAACTCGCGAGTACCCCCATAACCCATGATTTTGGGCGGGGGGTATCAATGTCATAATTGGGGTGGTCCCGCCACGAAAATCGAGAAAACGCCATTTTTTCAGTTTTTGGGGGTTTTTCGAAAAAGTGGCAGATGTGCGCCACCGGTTATGGGCCAAATGAGGTACCATTCGACGCGCAAGAACCAGGCGCGTCGATTGGTACCAAATTTGGCCTGTTCACTCAACAAATTTCTGGAGTTATGAGTCACCGAAATCCTGGAAAATTCGATTAAAATTCACAAATTTTGAACTGCTTTTTTAGCGCCATTTTTTCTTTGGGTCGTCCGCGGCGGAGGCCGCGGGTGTCCTGTGGAATACACTTTATTTTGGATGTAGATATCTCTGTTTACAATACCTCTGTTGATAACTGTTACAGCATTACCGATATGATTTTACAAAAGCTACCTCAGTTCACTTGCATTCGCCTTTTCACGGCTCCCTCTCAGCCAATTGATGACTAGATAGTCTAAATTAAAGTTTTGTATTTAATACGGATTGTCTTGAAAACTTTCATGGCCCATACTCCCCCTTCAAGTTCTGCAATTCTCCACATATGTTTTACTAAATTTGGTGCGCTGTTTAAAACATTTCTATTATAAACAGTACTACAACCATAATCGAGCTTACAAAATTTACAAGAATCAAGCTGTGTGATTTGCAAAATCATCGTTCGGCTTGCATAGAATTTCTTTTTTTATCGAAAATTTTTTAACTAGCGCCTTCGGCGCTAGTTAAAAAAATGGTGGAGACTGTGTTAATATTGTGTATGGATTTGTGATTTTAAGTGGAAAGCGGTCATTGTTCTTGAAGCCGCTAACGCGGCTTGGCCTGCTTCTAGCTACTGCGATAATTTGATGATTAGGGGTGTGTTATGTGTGGCTCATTCGAACTGTGATGTGTCCCGCCACGAATATGCTCCATGCTCGCGCCAGTATATAAGTAGTCTGATCTATTGTGTCGTTGTTGACTTCTACTATATTATTTGTCTGTTTGCTGTTCCAATAAACTGTTGTTCGTTACCGCTCTCAACAAGGTCGCAATACAGTCGGTTCACAAACATAACAATTGGTGACGAGAATTTTCAACCCGCGTCTCTCAAAACCGCGTAAAGTTCAATCGCAAAGAAATGGAAGACCTAGTAAAGCAAATGTTGGAGCAGACGAAGATGCTGCAAGAAACACTCCGTGAAGAGCGAGAACGTGCCCGCGAAGAGCGAGAACGTGCCGACACTAAAGCGCGTGAAGACCGAGTTCGTTTCGAAGCTCAACTCCGTGAAGAGCGAGAACGTGCCGAAGAACGATTCACCGCGTTGCTTGCTAGTCAATCAGGTACTGTTCCAGCACAAAGTGGTGAGCAGCTTTTAGTCTCCAATTTATCATTGCGTATTGAAATGTTTAATTACTCCCCCGAGGAGGACCTTGACTTTCAGGCTTGGTACAAGCGATATGGCGCTCTATTCGAAGAAGATGGAAAGGATGTGTCGGACGCTGCAAAGGCTCGCTTGCTAGTACAGAAGCTGGGCTCCGTCGAACATCACAAGTTCCTGGACTCGATCAAACCGAAAGAACCGAAAGAGCTCTCGTTCGAAGCTACGGTCAAACAGTTGCAGTCCCTCTTCGCGCCCGCTGTGAGCAAAGTCATGCGTCAATATCAATGCTTCAGGTAAAACAGGTAGCAGGTGAGGATAAGATAAGTTTCGCATCTAAAGTTAATTCTCTATGGGAATCGTGCTTCTCAACTAATGTTAATCTCAGCACTCTCAAGTGCGTTTCGTTTGTTGCAGGTTTAGCCGATTCAGAATGTGATGCCCAAAATGCGCTGCGTTCGTGTCCTAGAGATGGCCGAGGCCGATAATCGTGTCGTGACTCTCGATGAACTCAAGGAAGAATGCAAGAAGATCGACGTCTTCAACCAGGGCATGATTGGGCTCTCAAATGCTGGTCAGCCGTTGAACGTCTATGGAGTCAAAGCGCAGAAGTCGAAACTACCGAGACAAGAAGCCCACCGCTATGGAAATGGAGGCAGGACATGTAACAGGAAAAAAATTTACGGTGATAGCTCTCATAAGCTTAGTTCTTCACCTAAGTATCAGGTTCAGTGTTTCTGTTGTGGTAAGAACCATTTTAAAAGGAACTGTCCAAATGCCAATATCGTGTGAGCCAAATGTAATTGTGTAGGGCATTTTGCTAAAATGTGCAAATCTAAAGGTGGCAATAATGTGAATATTGGCCGCATTAATATTAATGAGACGGGCTCGGCCCACAATTTTAATTCAGGAGCTTATGGAGCAGACAAGAAGATCAGTGAATGGGAACTGAAGCTACCCAGTATGTCAGTTGCTCAAGCCAAGAAAAGAACAAGCTCATGTACAGAACTGGATGCACTAACGAAGATGCGATCTATACGCTCGAACGCAACGATTACCATCTGGGTAATGCGGAGTCCGAGATCAAAGCCTATGGTGGTGGCGCCGCTCTCAAGGAAGCTGGAGAAGAAAGAGAAGAAAACCCAGCTGCGCGCAAAACAGATCTGGATCCGGTCGACACAGTTAGTTGAAAAGGCATCTGAGAATAGTTCTAATAAGTCTCATAAATCTATTAGTATATCTAAGCTTAGTACGGGCATCTCAAAACCCAAATCTAAGTCATATATAGGCTGCTCTAAACAAAACATGGAAAGGTGTAGTCGGTTTAATCAGGGTGCTCGAGTTTATTTCCAGAAATGGACTCCAGGAGTCGTGGTTGCTCTCAAAGCCGGTGGAGAATACGATGTGAGCGAAGTGAAAGGCCAGTGCATGTCGGCGTCGTTCCAATGCATCAACGAAGGCGCGCTCATCAACCTCACCGCGAACCAGCTCCGAAACCGCAATGCCATGTCAGCCAGTGAAGAGAAAGACAACGCCGATCGTGTGAATGCCGAAGTCACTGCCGAAGAAAGTGCGTGCCGCTCGCCGATCCGATGTGAAAAGACCGATCGAAGTCAGAAGCTCCGTCGCAATGCTCGTGGAAAAGTCCGGAAGAAGACAGCCAGCAAGAAGTGCGCAGCTCCGAATGAACCTCTCGATTCGCCGTCTAAGTGTGTCTCTCTCGATAAAGTCAAGAAGTTGGAAGAACGAAGTGTTGCTCGATAAAGCTTCAGATCAGCCGCTCTCGCAAGGATCCATGTCGCAGCAAGCGTGAGTCGCACGGTATGTCGAACCTTTATAAGGGTCTTGCTGCCTTGTAGCCTTAAATTATCTTCCCTTCTTATTACCTTCTCTTAGCTATAGAATCTGCTCTTAACTCTATTATATAATCTATATATGGATCTGTCCTTTTGTGAGTACCGTGTCGTGGTAGATGGAAGTATCGCTCATTGATTACTTTTCATTGAGTCGTCTGAGTCGTGCCTTTGACTCTGGTCCATTATCTACAGTAACTCCTCTTGCTCTAATATGCTTGAGCGGAGTAAGTGCGCCAGTTAGAATCTTCCACATAGTCTCTTCGGAGTTATCGGGAATCTAATCTTGGACAGGTGTGGAAGAAAATATATTATCATTTTCTTATCTATATATTAATTCTAAGCTTTGAGAAGGTCCCCTCTATTTTCTATATCAAAATATCATTAAAAATATTTCATTCTACTTGGCGGTGAGATCTTTTAAAGGGGGAGATGTTATGTGTGGCTCATTCGAACTGTGATGTGTCCCGCCACGAATATGCTCCATGCTCGCGCCAGTATATAAGTAGTCTGATCTATTGTGTCGTTGTTGGCTTCTACTATTATTTGTCTGTTTGCTGTTCCAATAAACTGTTGTTCGTTACCGCTCTCAACAAGGTCGCAATACAGTCGGTTCACAAACATAACAGGTTGGGTTGTACGTCCGTCGCGGCCTTCGGCCGCTCCAAGCGCTATAATAAGGGTCCGGGAGCGGCGCTTCGCGCCGCTCCCATACAGGCTATCCCAGGTAAGCCTGGGAGTATACGGGCTATCCCAGGTAAGCCTGGGAGTATACGGGCTATCCCAGGTAAGCCTGAGAGTATACGGGCTATCCCAGGTAAGCCTGGGAGTATACGGGCTATCCCAGGTAAGCCTGGGAGTATACGGGCTATCCCAGGTAAGCCTGGGAGTATACGGGCTATCCCAGGTAAACCTGGGAGCATAGGTATGCTCTCAGCTATACGGGTTATCCCAGGTAAACCGTATACCGTAAAAAAGTTATGAAAAATGGGATATCCCGGATATCCAGGATCTAAGATCCTGGATATCTCGCTTAGCGCAGCTCGGTTCCAGCTGATTTCGGTGCCAATCGCTTTGGCTTGAGCTTAGCTGTCGATTGACACCGAAATCAGCCCGAACCAAGCCCGGCAAGGCCAGTTATGAGAAGTGGCGCTTCCGGGTTATTCGGTTTCTATTAATGGGGAATCGAGAAACAAAATTAACGCAGATAATTTAATAGATA
Source organism: Ditylenchus destructor (assembly GCA_022814885.1). Taxonomy (NCBI): domain Eukaryota; kingdom Metazoa; phylum Nematoda; class Chromadorea; order Rhabditida; family Anguinidae; genus Ditylenchus; species Ditylenchus destructor. The sequence goes on along the minus strand of JAKKPZ010000959.1, from coordinate 593 downwards.
ATAGCTAATTAACTTATTGCCTAATTGTTGCATTGAATGGCAATGACCTCGATAATATAAACATGGCCAGCACATCCGTATCACAGTTTCAATCTCTTTCTCAGATTTATTGTCGTCGAATAATGGGTTTAATCTGAGAAATAGCAACCATTGTTTTAAAAATTTTTAAACTTATTCATCCATAAATGAACTGCGAACTGATTTGTCGTTCTGATCCGGGAGTAATATTTCAGCATTTTTAGATAGAATTCCACATAGCTGTTTCTTTTGTTTCCATGTGAGTTACAGTCAATATAAATTCCATTTAGAATAGCTCGTATTTGGTAGGGTATTATTCAGTGAAGTAATTACTAAGCTAAGTCAATCAGTGACAAAAATCAGGTGCAGAAATTACCTTGGCAACTGATGACGATAACAATAAATTAACATTTAAACGTTATTTTTCGCTGAGAATGCTATATTTAAAATCAAAACATGGGCTGCAATTTAAAACACCTCAGGTCTGGAGCTATTCGTTGGGGATTTCGTTTTCCTAGTTTTCTTATTTCCTTTTCTTACTTCCGTGTTGCTATTTACCCATGTTTCCTTGATTC
>JAKKPZ010000958.1:0-11962 GCA_022814885.1 Ditylenchus destructor | reverse complement strand
ATAAGCAACTTTGCTATTGGTTCCCTGCGCGAGATACCTTCCAGAAAATAAGAGTAAAGGGTTTGGTTCTTTGATATGTGTTGCATTCAAAGCAAACTATAGAGAAAAAATTGAATATGACAGGTATATTTTTTCGATACGGACGGATGGGCAATCTGACAAACAATCAAATGAGACATCCAGCGGGACAAAATGTTGCATTTTCTGGATTTCACCTATCTATAACTATTTTGGCCCGCCGTGTCCCGGTGGGTTAATAACTCATTTCGCTTCTCTCATTGAGGGCTTTCAAATAAGGTATTACTCGCCCGTAATGGAGCGCTCTGGAAGAAAACGCCTCCGAAAGTACTAAGTTGTTTCTATACAGTGGAATGGCCTAGACGAAAGTGCCTGTCACGTAATGACACATCTCAAAGCGCGATACATTTTTTGGCCGACACGCAACATTGAATACGTGGCAAGCAATTCTCGTTATTTGTAGAAATCTCAGGGGCGTACATTTAGCGGTAAACTTTAAAAAACGAAGACTTCTTATGCGTAAATTTTGAGAAAATTTGAAACATTTTATGAGGTAATTTAAATATCAATGAACATTCCGTAATAGTTAGACCAGGGGACTATCTTACTAAAGTGAAATGTGAAGAGAAAAATTGAAATTTGAAATTCTCCTATCTTTCATCAAACGAAATGTGAAAATTATTTAAACTTGACATAGAATTCTGCTGTTAGAACACGTTAGTATTGCTATTAGAATTCGGTTTTTCAATATTATTCACGATATTTTATACACATCGACATTTAGATTTGAGTACAGTGGTTACTTGTGGTCAAGAAAAAAGTATCATTCATCGATTTTGACGCCCTTTACTCACCCGTGTGGAGAATTCTATTTTTCGGCAAGAAATATTTCAGAACATATAACATTGGTTTATTTTTGTAATAGTCAGAACAAAGCATGATTCTACATTTTGTTACATGATTTTATCATAACAGTAATAAAAGCCAAAGCTGATCGTAAAAGGGCAAATAAAAGTTGACAGTAATAAAAATGAGAGACTTGGATCAGAAGGAAAAAGCGTCAACAACGAACATTTTGATAATCTGTTTTATATATTGGGTCAAGTTAAGAGTATCGCATCTCGGAACCAAGGTTGCTGGTAATCTTAGTAACCATCGTGATACTGCCAACATTTCTCTGAGACTTTCCAAACTGTCCACAAGTGAGAAGACGAATGTCAACTCTGTGTAAAATTGCTACGCTTAGTTTAGGGATCATTGATCAATCTTGGGATCATCGTATTTGGGTTAAATAAGCCTTCCAATAGTTTGGACTGAAGATGCGGACTAAGATGGAATAACACTCAGGTTTTAGACCAAATTTGTTCTTGCTCCATTGTTGCCGTATTATTATGCGTACATAATTGTTTCCATATACGGGGGACAACAAATAGGCTTTTGCGTTGCAGACGACATCTGAAAACATTTGTAGCACTTCCGAATTGCCATATTATTTTGAGTAAAACATTTGCAACCAATTCGAACAATTTTTTAAACGTTCTCTGCTCTCTTTCGATTTCGCCAGTCTTTTTTAAATTTATGCACCCGAAAAAGACCATTGAAAACGTCAAAGCACCAACCAGAACGCAGTGAACATTTATACTTCAAATACCAGAATTTACAAACGGTACATCACTTGTCCAGATCCCTACTTTCCGAATCCAATCGTCCTTCCGGTACAAGTTTAGCCCCCCCCATCCGACGGGGGAGGGGGGGATAAACATTTTCTAAGGCATTTTTGTTTAGTTGCCCCATCCTACATTTTTCGCCAAAAAATCCATAGGGGCACCCTATTGTTTTTTGACAAATTTTTCAGAAAATGATTTTTCAATCCATAGGGTCCCCCTACGGATTTTTGGCAAAATTTTTTTTTCGGAAAGATTTGTAAAAAAATCAATAGTCACCCCCCCCCCACCCCCTCGGATGGGGGGGGGGAACTAAATTTGTATCGTCCTTCCCAAAACCCGAATTTTCAGGATAATGGGAATCGATCGTTTTTGTTTTGAGGAATTCGTAATAAAAAACTAATATAAAATGCTTACATATATATGCATTTGTCGTAGTTCTTGAGCACCATCAAACAAACAGCCGATAAAGAATATGATCTCCGAATATTTCTTAGCACCGGGCCCGGCGCCCATTCGAGATTGTAAATGTTTCATTAGCGTTTTGGAATACCGAATACTTTCCTTCTCCAGTAATACTCTGCCTCTATTCGAGAGTCCGTGTATAGCTACAAGAAAAGTTTTATGATTTATAGGATAATAACTCAATATTACATAACGAGTGACGGGCCTGCCGCTTCGCGGCAGCGATGGGGTAGAGGGGTACATGGCAAAGTTGTCCAATACGGCCCGGGGAATCGATTGGGAACATAAAAAACAGCACTTCGTATGAACAAAACCATAAAAAGCACGTTTTTGTGTTTTGGCGCGAATTTAAATATTCAAATTTTTGGATCTAAAAATTGCTATAATCCTAACTTTTCAAGAGCTATCATTTGAGCTATCACTCGCCCATTTCTGACGTCGGAATCGCGATTTACGTTTTATGCCCTCAGGCAACTTTGATGACTCATAACTTTTGATGTTACGCTTTTTCGAACTGGCGGTCTGGTTTTTCTTGATCTACATATCCAGGGAGTCGATTGACACCAAAATCAGGGGCGGCACTCGAATTTTGAAACCTGACGCAGAAAACAGCGCTTTTCTTAAGATCTACTATGGATATGACTCATCAGGGTACTCCGTCCTTTTTAACTAAAAGTATAACTTACCGGGGTGTGAGTAAATGACAGCTTTAAGCAACACATATTCCTCCATAGTCATCTGACTACTGGACAATGCCGCCATTGCTCGGCAAGTAAGTTGCTTCAGTCGTTCCATTAATCTAGAATATTTTACGTGATAATTTCACACAAAATTTACGTATTACTGAGATTACCCTTTCAATCTGACGTGGTTGGGTAGCTAAAATAATATGTTCTAGAATGTGAAAATATCTTAAAAGTAGTAACTTAACGAGAGTGGGGCGCCCGCGGCCTTCGCCGCTAAATCGGGGGTGAAATCCAGGATTCGCGCACCTCAGAACTTTCTACGGTCCGCTCGGATCGGGCTGGGTAATCGCTCATTTTGCTCGGCTCAGTCATAACTGTCGATTGGTGTATCACTCGGGCCGATCCGAGCGGAGCGTGAAAAGTTGGCCTTTTACGTGACACACCGACATACACACACAAAAACACACAGACACGCACACACACACGGAAGCGGCTTAGGTAGAGTGGATGAGACACTGATGTGTAGAGCTCTCTTGAAACTCACCATAACAGGTAAAAATTCATTGGGCATAATGAAAGCTTCTGATTGCATTTGCCATGAATAGAACGCCTCAAGAAATATTGCATTGGTCAATGTCGCGTTTTTCAACAGCGCTTCCTATGTTAGTGCTATTTAAGTAGATTAGAATTAATAACAAATATAAAACAAACCTGGTCATTGTAATCGAGTTGTGAAAACACAGGCATTGTTCTGGCCTAAGTTTTTGATCTAATTCCAATACCTTGTGCTTGTGCTTGCTAGCAAGCACAAGCACAAGCAATTTGCTCATAAAACCGTCGCCCGTCACAATGGTCGACGGCGTTTATTTTTAAAATAAAAAATGTAGAAGATTGCAGAAGTATTTGGTATCATTAGCAGGGCGGCCACATCAAATAATGCGTCGCCAAGAATCGGGGACGCATCGTTTGAATCGGGAATGTAGGCGGGGTACAGTGGCCTAGGAGTCAGGTAGGTGAAACGAGCTCGACACCCCGGAATCCACCGTGTTTCTATTCATGGGCGGTTGGGCGCGTCTGCTCACGATAAACGTCTGTACTAAACACTTCCATGTACATATATGTCGACTTACCATTTCGATGCATAAAAATATGTCTAACATGAGCCATTTTGACCGCCTTTCACTCGCTTCAATACTAACCGCCTTGTTGATAGTCAGTGGCCAATTGTTTTCCTTTGGGTATTGATCTGCATGATCCAGCACATTTTCATGGTTAGAGAGTACTTCTCGAATACTTCGAAATATTACGGATTCACTCAGCCAACGAGAACTTTCACGGATTTTCCGGACTTTTTGTTCGACGTATATGAGAGATCGTATGATTTTGCTCTCAATTGTCTCCTCAAATACCAGACTTGTCTGAAAACAATTACTTTGAACAGTTTGGATAACAACAGGAATTTCGAAATTTCTTCGTCAGAAGTCTCTTCATATGCGGAATTTAGAGGAAAGCCATACCGTATTTCTTAATCAGCACCCATGGGTAGTTGTAAGGTGTTGCATCGTATGAAAAAATAGCTTACCTTCCCTGTGAGAACAGGACATCTTTCTCCACATTTTTGTGACAGATAGCGCTAAAATCCGACCATATTAAAAAATCCAGTGTACTTAAGACACCCACCCTCCTATTTGCAATTTTTTCAGAAAGCTTCGCCACATCAAATGATGCCGGGAATTGAATTGCGTGGAGATTCATTCTAAATAGACAATTGAATGAATTGATCTTGAAGCACATGAGATCTTGAAATACCCTGCTAAGACGCATCGATCAAATCGACATGTGCGGCATCGGTTTACTCCTAAAATGAGAAATTAAGAAAAGTAGAAGCAAGAGGGCCTTATAACCGAAATTTCTATACAGATAATTCTTTTTCGTAACTGTGCCCAGAGGCCTATATTGCCTATGACTAGTTTCGCCTCTAGCATTTACTGAATCGCCCATTTACCATTCATGGTGCCGCACATTACATTGCGTCTGCATGCGTATGTCTTGGATGCGAGAAGAGAGCGACGGAAAAACGATTTGCATCCTGCAAGATAATCGTGTACTGTTATAAATTCAAATACCGTATAATTTCGAATAGAAGTGCACAGCAGAGTTGCCCGCAATTGCGGATTGCGTTTTGCGGATTGCGCCAATTTTGGCGTTGCGGATTGCGTTTTGCGGATTGGGCCTGTTTTTGCCGCAATCCGCAATCTTTAAGCACCCCTAAGAATGGCCGCGCTCTATCGGGCGCGGCCGAAAAAATTTGAAATACAAAAATTTGAAAAAAAATTTCGGCGCCAAAATGACAAAATGCCAAAAACTTGAAAAATTGCAGATTGCGTTTTGCGGATTGGGAAATCCCGATTGCGGGCAACTCTGGTGCACAGCGCATTCAATAGAGCGAATACGGTATCACTATTTACCGTTGCAAGAAGGCACGCCGTAATGACTAAAATGATACAACAAAAACTGCTCATTTATTTAAAAATAAATATCTTACAATAAATGGGTTGGATAACCGCAAACCAAGCCTAAATTATTCCAAGAGACTTTAAAATGCCCGGAGACTCAAAAAATGTACTATTATCCAGAACGAGCGCGTAACACCCTTTGAATTGGCGCATTTTACAACTGACCTGGCGCGCTTCGCTAGTTCTGGACGCGCTTGTTCTGGATAATAGTTATATCTTACATTTTGTCGGCGTTTCCATGAATTGAGCAGAATTTATTGTCTCCAATTGGCCATTTTGAAGTTCACTGGAAGCAAAGGTCAAATATGCGCTGTCAACGAATGTCTTTGTTGGGTCCAAGAAATCATCTGATGTTGCAAGTGGCTTGGTGATTGAACCGGAATAAAATGATTCGTGTGAAGTAGTTGGTCCAGAAGCATTGGTATTGAGCGAATATTGCATAGTCTCCAGAATCCTTTATACTTCTAGAATTTTTTCATGTTAAAAATAAACGCCACCGCTCGTTTTTAATTGCTGGGAATACGGTAGTTCAACAAACGTAAAGTTCCTGAGTACACATCTGGTTGTACCAAAATGTGATACCCTTGGAATGGCATCGATGCATTGCATGAAAATCGGTTATACATTCGACTGCCCGATAAACGCGGATCACGGGACCGGAGAAAATCCGCGTTATTCGGGGGGCTCTTTATTCGGAGGTTTCTACTCAAAATTATGTTAGCTCGCCGTTAAATCGGAGGTTTCCGAATGTTTCAGCAGTAAATTATAATTTGTTTGCACGAATTTAAACTCTTCGCAAAATTTTGGTATATATTACCGAATTTTGTAATACTTTTGGCAAAAAACGCAATAATAATCTTTTATAGTAAGGACTGATGGTGCGAGCTCGCCTTTTTTGGTTTTTCCAAGATCGCGGAGGTGTTTAATAGCCCAAAATGCTTCCCTCGGAATTCTGAGTAGGGAATCCGCAAAAATGTTTTGGGGCCGATCTCAAAAAGTGGCCATTTTCCGGAAAAAACGTCAAAAATGCCGTTTTTTGCACTTTTTTGAAACCAAAGCATCAGGGGGCTGATTTTTTGCACCTGGGGGTTTTCGATGGTGCTGAATCCGAATCCGGGGTCAAAAAAATTATCGGGGTACCCCGGGGTACGATATTTTTCAAAATTTTTTGCAAAGTACCAAATTCTCCTTCGAGCAGCCACCGGTAAACAGCCTAAGGCTTACCGGTGCCTTCGGCACCGGACTGACAGCTAGTAATAATAATAATTTCCGAATTTTTTTTAATTTTGTTAAAAATTTTGTATAAGTGATAAAAATTTCGAAAATTTTTTCAAAATATTTGAATCGGCGTTATTCGGTGTGTCATTTATTGTCTGTCCCAAAAATCTGTGCGAATAGCGTGAAGGCGTCTCATAAAAGGAGTACTCACAAAACAGCGCGCTAGTTTGAATTTAGATTTCTGATTAGGAATTTCAATGGAGATATTTTTCGACCGTGGACGGAAATAATGTGTGAAATGACTAATAAATTAGAAAATAATAATAAATACAAACAATAAAAGTAAGAAAATACTAAGTCATAAGTTGTTATATCAACAAAAACCAAAATTATATGCTTTTTTGAGTACTCTTTTTGTGAGACGCCTTCACGTTATTCGCACAGATTTTTGGGACAGACAATATAAGGCATGTTTCAAAAAAATTCGCATTATTCGGTGGCCGCGTTATTCAGGGGGCGTTTTTTTGGGAGGGGGCGGGTTTAGATTATAATAACTTTTGGGATTATTTACCAAGACCGTTTACAAATATTAAACCTTCACAAAATTATGTCATTGCCTGGTAGTGTTCATAAGGCATTACACCATCTTCCCTTCCCTGTCAATTCCGACGGACAAACACAGAGAGATTCGTAGGCAGAAAAAAGTTTGGGTGAGGTAAGAGACAAATAACTGTCTGGGCGCATACGACCGCTTATGCTAATAAATAAGTTTTGGAGAATAGTCTAGCCTTGAGCACAATATGCTTGCTTCAATTAATTTTGAAGTTCACTGGAAATAAACGTCTAACATCCGCTGTCAAAAAATGTCTTTGTCGGGCCTAAGAAAGTCACATGGCAACAGTGTGCGTCTCTCTTTGTTACTCGCCCTCTTTCCACCCGATTCTAATGAAGTTGGAGCAAAATTCTAACGGAAATTACTATTTGAATTACAAGCAGATCTTTGGTTTAATTAACGGCTCAGACAGGCAGGTGACAAAATAAGGCAACATAATAAACTAGTTATTGACAAGAAGGGAAAACCCGCGGCCTTTGCCGCGAGACAGGCACAATTCTCTATAGAAAAGTTGAATCTAACCCGTGAGAATACCAAAATCTCGTGAGAACAAATCTTAACCCTTCATTGCCGAGAGTATCCGAAAGGATACACAATTTTTGACCCCACGAACGCCGAGAGTATCCGAAAGGATACTCAACTTTTGGAGTAATTTTTTGGCTTCCTAGCTAAAATCTGATATTACTCTTATATAGTCAACTTTTTGTCCTAAATAAGAATATGTAATTAGATATTGTGTTTTAGCTATAAAAATTTTTTTAGAGGACTCTAAAAAAGTACACTTTTTTCGGCGTACGGCATACGGGGCTCACCCACCGCTCGGCAATGAAGGGGAATGGGTCAAAATGCCCCCCGGTCAAAATGCCCCCATTTTCAGAAAATCATATAAAAAATGGCCAAAAAGCATGAAAATGCTCATTTTTTCGCTGAATTCGTATTTCACATTAAATCGGATTAGGCTTGGGCTTAGGCTGCTGTGCAGTCTTAGGCTAAACAACCCAACAAATACGAATTCAGCGAAAAAATGAACATTTTCATGCTTTTTGGCCATTTTTTATATGATTTCCTGAAAATGGGGGCATTTTGACCGGTGGGCAATTTGACCGGGGGGGGGCATTTTGACCTAGACTCCAATGAAGGGTTAAAACCAACATCAGATTCGGATTCAGCATCCTCGAAAATCCCCGGGTACAATAAATCAGCCGCGTAGGCGCTTTTGTTTGAAAAAAGTCACTTTTTGGCAAAATGCCACTTTTTGACCAAAATTTGAAATTTTCGATAGAATTTTCGATTTTCAACTTTTTTACGGGATTCGTTAATAACTCGCCGAGAGCTACAAAATGAGCTATCGCACACCCCCGTAGCGCACCGGAAAAGTTGGTTTCCAAAAAAGTGCCAAAAAGCCACTTTTTGGGACAAAATTTGAAATTTTCCAAAGTGTAGTATCCAAAAGTATTTTATGAAAATAGGTTACAATATAATTTGGGCCTATTTCCCCTCCAGGGCTTCTACTCGATGAGTTAAGACCCCCGAAAAAATTAAGGTGTTATAAACAAAATAAACTAATGAAAGAAAGGTCCGCACTTGGAATGAAACAAAATTGGTTCCGCAGCAGAGGTTGAAGTTAACTGCTCAGACGGACAAAACTAGCCAGGCCCGTAGCCAGAAAAAAATTTGGACGAGACAAGAGAACAAGAACTAGTCATTAGCGTGTCAATAAAAGTGTCAATAAAAAGTATGGCTAATAAAATCATATGTCAAGGCTTAAAGCAAAATTCACTTAATGCCAGACAGTTAAAGGAGGGAACGGAATTAAGACTTTGTGATTAGTGAGAAGCCGACTCCCACACCTGTGCGATAATGAGGCTAGACTTTAATTCCTATACTCAATGAAGGTCTTTCTTGGGCCCAAGAATTCCACTAATGTTTCAGGTGCCCTGCTGAAAGTGACGGAATAAAGTGATTCATGCGAAGTAATGTCTGCAATGCAATGAATGGCAGACGTTTAAACCAGGAGGATTAGGCCTCTGTATATAACCTAGACATCCGACTATGCTATGGGGTATTAGATACTAGGCTTTTCCTTCCCCTTTAACAAGAAAAGCTGCGAAAGCTTTTCTCGTCCGTTGGTTTATAAATGTAAGTGAAATTCCACATAAGGATGAACACAAATGTATGTAAAGATTGATTGCAAAGGTGACGTAATGCGCCAAAGTCGGGTGTGAGTGTTAATAGGATTAGTTCGGGAATCTGCAACAAACAAGGGCGATATGGACAAATATTATCAGTTTTTAGTACAGTTTTGGGATCACAAATTAGAAATATCAGAAAAGCACGAGGGAATTCTTGTTCAGTCTATGATTAAACCAAAATTATACATAATATTTATATACCGTAAGTCCTCTAATAAGTCCCCGGGGGACTTATTGTTTCGTAGGGGGTCTAGGGGGGGACTTATTTGAGGGGAGCAGCTATAAACCTATATTCGTGCGGTGTGCACCCCCCTGTCAAAATAAATATAAATTTTGATTTATTGAGCCAAAAGGCTTTGAGGCACTAAAAGCGGCATTCTTTTGAGTACTGACCCGGCCAACCCAAAACAACTTAGGCTTAGGAAAAGGCTTAGGCTGACCAATATGTGCGTCGGTCAACGTGCGCCCCTAAAGCAATCTATCCCAGCCATACCCTCCAAGGCAAAATGCGTATACGATAAAAAATGCTATTCCTCAACCAGGAAAAGCTATCAATTTGTTTCCAAATATATACTATTATAGATGCAAGACGTGAGAAACTCATAAAGTACCATTATGCGAAAAAAGCTAAATTCTTTAGAGAGAAAGATCAAGCATCAACTTAAGCATACCATAAAAATTTGATTACAACTTCTTTAACCTACACATGTAAGAATTTACGAATTCACGAAAATAACATACAAATTTTGTGGGTTTTATTCCGTGATTTAGTACATTTCCCTCAATAACATATAAAATTGATGAAAACTTGATTGTAATTGTAAAAAGTGCTATCTATTGTGATTCTTCTGAAAGATTAATTATCAATTTCAAACTTCTTTCTCAAAAATCTTATATATATCTTTCTTATAAATCTTAGATACTTACCTCTAACAGAAGTGCACGGAAAATTCTGTAGTGTTCTTCCAAAACTCTAATAATGTCATTTATTTCTTACGCTTACGCATCTTTGTAGACTTACGATGAACAAGTTGTAGAAAGTGCCTTTTTCTAATGTTTTTTCTCACTAAATTGCGCTTATGTTGAAGTCTATTTCAATTACAAAATCCTTTATTGTAGTGAGAGAATCTTCAAAATACAAAAAGTTTAATGGTTGCATTCTATTTGCCTAACAATTTCCTAGCTATACAAAAAGGTCAAGATTATAATGTATTTGGCAAAAAATCATTCGGTAACCAAATAATATCAATTCAGTTGACAGTAAAGAATAATTTGATTCGTTTATTATGAGCTTTTATGCAAAGGTACTGATTACACGCTAAAGATCAAATTCGATAGATAAAGTCAAGTTAAATATCACGTAAAAAACTTTACTGAATTTAAACATTTTTCTTCGTTATTAATCAGGACACACAAAAATTGGCGCAATTTTATTAATCTAATTTTATATGTACATTTTTTCTTTGAAATAATTCTAAGAATAATTTCAGAAGGGTTAGTAAGCATTTTACACGTATATTTATGCCAGAATGTCTTTGTAAGTGTCTCTTTGAGATCTCTCCTCAAAGTAAGCGACTTTATGGTTATTGCCTTGCAGCGTTGTCTTTCCACTTCCCGTCGGTCCGCTGAGAATCATACCAAATGGAGAGCGAAATTTGAGATCACTTTCTGTCATAAGTAGAGATTTGTTAGCAATACCACCAATCATTTTTTACAGCACGAATGATCATGTATAGTCACGACACACCCTTATATATGAAAACTTTGTACCTTTTTTTTCATGTTATATTTGTGAGATATTTGCAATTTTAAAACATAATTTAAAAATCTAATTTAACAACATTTGATTTATTACAATCAGTATTGATTGAATACCTGTCACAAAGAATGATTTATTACCATTCAATTTTGACTAATTACATGTCACGAAGGAAATGCCAAGCTCCGCCCATTGAAAATTTTCTGTAACAAACTTGGAGGACTAACTACTGACCGGATAACCGGATACCGGATGCAGCCCTGGTATGGACCCATTGATCCCACACAAAGGTCGGCTAAAGTGGGAGCGCTCATTTTTGACGAACATGATTAATGTGAGTATTTCGCACTTTAGCTCAGTTGAAGATTAGCGGATGTCGGGGGCTTTAGTTTGGGCTTATAAGGGGTGTAATAGCGCTTTTTAATCATCTGTAAACTGGGAGCGCTCATCTTTTGGCAGCTATGAACAAAACATGATTTCACAAATGGCTAAGAAATGAAAAACACATTCGCTAATCTGCAGATTAGATGACTTCGAGCTTTAGTCACTCGGTTCTTTTACATGTGCTCAGCCGAATAATGCTCGGAAGTGGTATATAAGATGCGATGTATTGCATTTCTGTTTGCACCGCACTTGAAAATCCGAGCAGTTCAATTTATATACACCGATTCAATTTATTCCGGCTTCTTCAGCAAAGCACTTCCAACGTTTTACAAGATTCTTGAACAATGCAATCAGTCTATAACGCTCATCCAAATACCGATGCTTCTGGACCGAATACTTCGCACGAATCGCTTTCTTCCGGTTCCTCCAGCAAGGCACTTGCAACAT
>JAKKPZ010000957.1:0-11979 GCA_022814885.1 Ditylenchus destructor | reverse complement strand
AGGGGGGTTTTCATTTCGGATAAACTTGAAATTTTTTGGGGAAAAAATCCGTTCCGCCCTATTTCGTCCAGATGATTGAAATTCCGAATAAGTGTTTGACCGGATAAACGAGTTGAGACTGTATATCACGATCAAATCCAGTGATGTAATCCATTTTTAAATTCTACAGATGGGGTGTAAATCTACTTCTTCATAAACTGAAACATTATTATTGGAAAGGAATATTCTACTCCAGATACTGTATTACTACTGCAATATGTAGACATTTGTTTATTGGATGAAAATCGATGCAAAGTCAATACAAAAGTAAAAGCGAATTTGAGTAAATTGAAAAACTGATGACGTGAAGTTCTTCCACTATGCGTTTGTCGTATCGAGGACCAGTTTGAAGTGCACATAGAAAAAATTGAGAGTCATGCGCATTCGTGGCTTCACGTCGGTGTTACATTTGTTGTTAAACCAAAAGCAAGGCGGATCCGACTCGGGCTCCAAGTATTCCTCGAACTGTTCCAGCAAAAGCTGTCGAAATGAGACGCAATGATGATCGCTAATCAGAAGGAATTCGCTCATAACACTAGCCACATTGCGCGCATTTCCGAATTCCTATAAATCCAGTAATGTAAATCATCTAATTTATCTCCACACTCTAGCGAAAATGGTACATTTTGAGAGATACGAACCGAATTTTTCCCATTTTAAATGCCATACACGCCTTCAGTAAAAAGTAAATAGATGGATAGATCTTTTCTTATCTTTATTATCTATTTCTCTGTTGATCTGTTATTTTCGCCTGCTCTCTAAACGTAAAGTAGAAAATAGGGCTTTAGCAGAGGTTTCACCATGTGCCCTCAATTGCCCTTAGAGTTCATGATAAATCAGGACTATGAGATTCTCAATCCGAAATCACATTTTTGCTGTTTGAACAGGAATCAGTGAGAGTGAAATCTTTTGGCATAATCGAAAAAATGCAGAAAAATTACCAAAGAATTCAAATTTTCTTGACACCGCTTTAAGTGAAGTTGCGAAAAACTTACAGCTAAAAATTTCTCGATAAATTCTAGAATTTGGTGGCTCTCCATCCATGATATTTCGAATCTCGATCGAGCACATCGCTTTCCGCGGAGAATAAAATTAGAAAGCGCTCCAATGTCCCGTTCATCGCCATAAATTTCGAGCTGATCGGCTCTAATGTTGTTCATTAGCCAGGTAGTCAACTGACTGGTAAACGGCATGCCGCTCAAGGTAAAAATGTGACCGAACACTGCTTCATTTATTCCCCATTTCGCCGCCTCCCATAGCTTGAAATCGAACGGAATAAGCGTAATTTGGCGAAAGAAAGCTGACGGGTGACGAATTAGACGAAAGAAGTGCAGAGCAGCGGCCCAATACTCTGTGCTTAAATTCCGGCGCAGATCGGAACAGAACATAAGCGACATTGGACAAAGTGAGTCTAAAACAGGTAGATTGTATAAATCATGTCTGATTATATACTTTCATTTATCAAACAGTGCGGACCGGGGAGAAACATTGAGATTATATATTTCAAGCTTTGTATTCCCTCTTGCCCTAACCCCCGCCCTTCCCCGTTTACTGGAAACATGATTTTTTCCTGATATTAGTTTAAAAATGGGGCCAGAGACTTCTCTAGAATCACATTGGCCGTGACTTTTTAAACTATATTAAAAAGTTACCCTTGTATGGACCGTGGATTCTCAAATTCACAAAGTCTGTAAATCTGAATTGAAGTGGCGCCCAAACGTTTTCTTCCTCAGAACCAATTCGCAAGCCCGACAGATCTCCATAAACGTCCAGTCTGTAGCCTTTTGCTGCCATCCACTGTTTTCTTTCCTCGCGATTGAAGCGCTTACCAAATTCGTGTATAAAGGCGCTACGAACGTTATCCGAAACAAACATTTGCTCCTAAAAGGACAAAATTTTTTCGTTTTCATGAGGGATGGAAAAATAAGGCTAACACACAGAAGCATAATTTTGGGGTGTTTAGACGAAATAGAGTATAAAGTTTATGAGGTTCATATATTTTCAACACTGTATACTTACTAAATACAGCCAAACCTCGTTATAAACCCCTCCGGGACTGGGCCTGGGGGTTATATCCGGGGTGGGATTATAACCGGAGAAAATTTCCCAAAGACAAAAATGGCCCAAAAATGGTGTTTTATGCTATTCATACCATTTTTATACACTTTTTCATTAAAATTACACTATTTGACTGCTTAATTTGGAACAAAATTGAAGAAAATTTTTTAAAATTTTGGAAAAATGCTCACAATTTTCTCTGGCGCCGCCAATGGCGATGCCGGAAAAAATTTCATGTGGTCTTCTTTGCTTATTTTCTCCCGACCCTCGCCAGATGGTGGGTTATAAGCGGTGAAGGGGGATTATAAGGGGGAAATCCTTTTTATTTTTTCATTTGGGGCAGAAGTTTAATTCTGGACCATGAAACCTTACTTATACATAAACCTAGACGCGAAAATTATGTTTAGCCCATTATTCTTGGCCCCATATCGAAGTTTTCTGTTTAACTTACCATAATCGCCGAAGTGACAACGAAACGTGGAAGTTCTCGCGGGGAATATTCAATGATTCTTTTGAGTTTCTTTGAAATGAGTTGACATTGCGACAGCTCGTCATAGTTCAAATTTCGGAGGCAGTCGAGCAGAAGCATAATCGACGGCATTTGTGAGTTAATGAGCTCAAGTCCTGAAAGAAAATATTAAGCTAAAGAATAGCAGTGATCCCGAAATCATTTAATCAGACAAGCATCATATTTGACAAGAAACGTAGTCGATAAGTAGGGAATGTTTCAACCTTGTTCTTCTATAAAAGTGTTTTTCTATTTATTTGCTTTTGTAAATATCTGTGGAGCACTTCTTCAATAGTCGTGAAAGGTCCACAAATTATATGATGGAGCAAGGCAAAATGAAAAATTTTGCTACATAATCCGAATTATATTTGGCTACCGTATTCCCTGCAATTACAGGGAATATGGTATATATCCTGTGTGGATTGTCAGCTCAGAAAGTGCTAAAATTTCAAGAGAATATTTTAAACGGTTTCAGAAAATTCCAATTCCTTTTCTAATCAAACAAATAGATGAAGAGGGGCTGCACTCTATTCTTAGACACATTGTTGCCTAAATGCAAAAAATGCCATAAATCATCTAAAACTTAAACTTAAGGGGCAAGTAATGGTTCAAATTGAAGCTTTTAGGCGAATAACTTTAGGCGAACAAAAGTTATACGGGTAACGCAGACATACATAATGATCATTTATTTCTTACGTGGCAGTTCGCATGATTTGGGTGTCTTCTGAAATGGATTTTTATCCATTTAGTTCAACAGCGGTGTACTTTATACAAAATAAATAAGGTCAGTCTTCGAAATTCTGTATATAAAACTGAATTGAGATCAAAAGTTTGCAATTATTATACAAGATTTTTTAAATATAAGGTAAAGTTTTCATGCAGATATTGTACATTGGATATAATATTTTTATAGGTTCGCGACAGATGATTTTAGCAGCTGTATAATTGCACTATTCCCAGTACAAAAGGGCAAATATGGGTTTGAAATCAGAAAGGGTCAGCAAATTAAGAAATCTAATTATACTTCTCACGACTGATAAAGATAGATAGCCATTTTTATACAATCGGATGGGAGTGAAATGCAATGTTTATTATGGAAGCATAGCACCGTTTTAAAATTTACAATTTAACTACAAATTGTTTGGGTAGGCCAGCATTTTGTCCGGCAGTATGGAGGTAGGAAGAGAGGAACGCACCGTTTTGGTCCGACTGTATATACAACGAAAGTTTGAACCAAAACTTCATTGGGATTGTGTGTTAGCATTTTCGGCGATATTTTTCTTAGCGACTAAAAGTATGGCAAAGGAGTTTACGCACTTTAAAATCATCAATAACAAACGCAATTACTTGAGGGCATTGATGGAAAATATTATATAAAATAGCAACGAAAACGTATATTTCAAAAGATTCATTATAGGCAACAACCAAAATTTATAGTCATAAACATGTATGATTCGTACGCAAATGATAATTTACAAACAATCATCTGACTATTTCGCAAGTACGTCAGTGTAACGGATAGCGTAAACATTACACATAAATATATTGTATTGGAGATTATTAGCAAATTGGTAATGTTTTCATTTAATATTATAAAGTTGTGTCTTGTAACTATTTCATAAGTACATCGTAAACATACACCAATTTGTTTCTTAAATGTTTGGGGAAAAGTTGTTTAAATTATTAGTCACCTTGCGGCCCTATATGAGTATATGCGTGTCCCAAATCCATGGGGGGGACCCTATTGATTTTTGCAAAATTTTTCCGAAAATGATTTTTTTAGAATTTTTTGCCAAAAAACCATAGGGGGACCCTATGGTTTGAAAAATCATTTTCCGGAAAATTTTGCAAAAAATCAATAGGGTCCCCCTATTGATTTGGGACACGCATATACTCATATAGGGCCCACCTTGTAGTAAACTAAACTTGTGGAATACTAAAACTAATAAAATTAATTATCTAACTTAATTCATCTCCTTGGCAGCACACTATTAAGCAGCTAAAATAAATAATAAAATGATACTATTGGTCAGCGATCGACGGTTCAAAAAAAGGACCATCTACGCAATACCAACACCGAACCCACCAACATTTTCTCCACTTTAACTTGCAAAACAATTTTGCAAATATTTTGACGAAACATTTTTATTTTCATACCAATGATTTACATTAATTATCCATCCATCCAATCACCCTAATTCGCAAGTGAACGATGTCTGTCTGTCTGTCTGTTTGTCCCCGCCAGTTAGGTACCTTGCCGGATCGCTACAAGGGCGTGTGATAGCTCAAAATGCTCCTACTGGGATGAGAAGCAAGCTCTGATAAAAATTTTCGGGGGGCGATCTCGGGAATCTCGAGTTATGAGTCATCACAGTTTTGCACACTATTTCTCTTTTCTCTAACCCACTGGAATGCGTTTTTGATTTCAGAGTGTTTCCGAAGCTAATTTTTTGCACCCGGGGGTTTTTTGGGGTGCTGAGTCCGAATCCGGAGTCAAAAAAATTATCGGGGTACCCCCGGGGTACGAAAAAATTTTTTTCATGTAAAAAATTTTTTTTTGGAAATTGGGTTTTCGATGGCGCTGAATCCGAATCCGGGGTGAAAAAATCTGTCCGGGGTACCCCGGGGTACGAAAAAAAATTTTTTTTGAAAAAATTTTTTTGCTCTCAAAACTCATTTTTCCAGCTGCTTGAGGGCCGAAGGCCCGAAATAGTCTCATGCTGCTCTACTCCCGAACAACCCTTACTCCCGAACAACAGCCGAGGGCATACTGACGCACGCTAACCGCGGAAAAATAACAAGAGAACCCGCCGATTCGAGGCGGTAATCCGCCGAGAATCGGCGGGTTCTCTTGCTATTTACTCACTATTATGCAACATTATGCAACTTCGAAGCAATAACACCCCTCAGTTATGTAACACCCTGAAACCGGCTCTAAGAAACGTCCGTTTTACTATAAAAAGAAAGAGTAAAATGAAAGCAAATTTATGAAACAAAATGAAAGAAAATGACTCACTGTTGAATTTATGGACCGATCTGTTCCAGTAGAAAAATGGCAACAAACTGATAACAAAGCTGAGAATTTGGTCAAGAGTATATTAGTCAATTTTTTACAAAAGGTTGTAATATGGTTTTAGAGTAACGCATGCTTTGTACGGAACCACTATGAATTCACGAAACGTTTTGGAGGAGTTTCACTTTTGGGTGGCAATTTAGGGATTCACTAAGAGTGTTACTTGTAGTTTTAACAAATCCTCTAAGTGTAAGTCGGCAGAAGTATTTCCGTTGCAATTTTGAAAGACCCATAATAGTAACTAAACTTACAACAAAAATTATTGGGTTGGAGCGAAAGTCTCGATGGCGACATTTGTAAGATTTTCGACATACTATTCCTATTATTATACATATGAGTAAAATGTAGCTGGAAAGCACAGACAAAAATATATCGAACCGTGTAAGGAGCTCAAGACACTATGCCAAAAACGATCATTTTGACACTTTGCAAAACTAAGCTCGGAATCGGATTCTCCAAAAAACATCGGATAAGATAGACTTATGGAGCGATGCTCAAAAGCTTTCCGTGGTGCAAAGACAACAACGCAGCAGTTAGCGCGCAGACAACAAACAGCTCAATTGGGTAATTAAACCGGCAGACACAGGCATTCCCTGCGCTCTAGCATTCTAAAATCTTGCAAATTACCGGATTTTGAAAATTTTTGGCGAATCCGAAAATTATTGCGCACCGCCTTTGCCGGAACGCCGAAGGCTCGGCTTGTTGTTTATCCTAAAATATATTAAATGAGCGTCGGGCATACCCCCAAAAATCCCAAAAACGAAAAATCGCTTGGGCATACGGGGCTGACCCACCGCTGGGCAATGAAGGGTTAAATGAGGTATTGGAAGGCGGTCTTGGTGCTAATCTAATTCGATCAGACGTAATTCAGATCATATTTTTAGTCTATGCGCAAAAAGATAAGACATAGGTAGAAAGAAGCGTAAAAAGATAAGACCATATATTGACCAGTCTTTGGTTTGTCGTCTTTCGCCTTTCCCTTCTTGGAGCATCCAGTTAAGAGCGAGTATGTCATGACCACGAACACCATCGTCACAATCGGCGAAGAGATGAGACAGTTGCCCATCATTTCCACATGGAAAAGCACAGTCATCTATAATTAGAGAACAGTACGATAAAAAATTGTACATAAAGCTACCGTCGTTTGTGAGATGCGCGGCAAATTCGTTTAAGATATCAATATTTTAGGGCGTGCTAAATAATATCGAGGATTAATGACGGAATTAGCGGAATTTCTACTTCATAAAGTCCATTGTGAGACAAAAATTATTCAAACTCATTTTACTCATTTAGAATGCACATCTTCAATAAGAATTATTTTCGCTCAAAAAGCTAGTTTCATCCGATACTACCCCATGTAGTTTTGTTGACCTTGGATAGACAATGGGTACATTGTGATTGTACTTTTAGTTGTTGCTCGCGAGTACCTAAATCGGAATGAGTCGAACGGTGCCAAAATTTTTCACGTGTTTACACGTGAGCTACGTGGATCACGTAAAGAGGCAACTTTTACGGCCCACCGCTACAGGGGCGTGTGATACCTAATTTGAAAAGTCTCGGTGAGAGAGGGTATGGGTTTCAGCCCTAAAATCCCGATCTGACTGAGGAGTGTGATCGGGTTGCCCCAATACCTCATTAAAATTCTTGAATAGATATTGCACGCATCAGCGGCAAGGAGATTTCCCTGCTTGTAGGTACCTATTTTACAACGCACATTTTTCAGAACTCAGTTTTTGGTTCGACATTTTAAAGAAATAGGTGTTATCATTTTCGCGCAGTATAAAAATAGCCAATCAGAAGATGAAAACAATCCTAAGCATTGAAATCCTAAGCTTGGAGAGCCGCTTCGCGGCTCTCCCAAGCTAGCCATGGTTAGGGTGTATCAGTATGCCCAGCGCCCCTTACCTCGGGCCGATGGCCCTCGCTCGGCTGCGCCCGCCCTCGCGGCGCGAAGCGCAGCTTTCTATTTGTTCGGGAGTCTAAAAATGGTTAGCGTGCGGTCGACAGTCGCGGCCTTCGGCCGCTCCAACATAGGTGAATGGTTAGCGTACGAAAAATGGTATACAGACGGAAAAAATTTAGGTTCGGGACGTCAAAAATGCCCCCAGAAATACACTTTTGTCTAATTTTGTCTAAATTTAGATCTCAAATCGGTCTAAAAAGTGGTTCAAGGTCTTCCTTATGGCCGACTTAGTCCGTAAGAAAAAAAACCCGGGCTCTATAAGCTCTAAAAACTCGATTTAGAGCCCGGAGAAAAAAACGTTAACACAATCCTAATACTATAATAGATGTGTTGGTTCATTTCATTAATATTTTATTGTCTGAGAATAAAATCAGAATAAATTGTCTGAGAACATGTTTGATACAGAAATCTGAATAGAGCTTCTCTGTCAGAAATTTGAGATGAAAAAATCCCCTTGAGGTAGAAGACAAAAACCAAACTTGATAATCTAAGCACCCCTAAAGAAGGCACTTCCCAAAAATTCCATGGGACGCCGAACAGCTTTAACTTACGATATATTAGCGGCTTGGGACTCCCTACGGGAGTCCGATTAAACATTTTGTATATATGTTTACCTATATGCTCTAAGTTCATTCATATTCCAAGTGGAAGTTCGAGCGCTCCGCGCCCGACCACAGGACTGCTCCAGTGATTCCAAAAGTGATAGTGGTAGTGATAGTAATACCACTATCACTGGTTAAAGTGATAGTAATACCACTATCACCTATCACTGTGGTATTACTTTAACTTAGACAAAGGAGAAGCAGCTCCTCGTTGCTGCAATCATAGAGATTTCTCTGCTGCGCGCTTTTATGTGCAGACATCAAAGAAATACTGTGTGCCTAATTGGTTTTCTATGGTGAAGGCAATCAGACAATTCTTTGCTAGTCTCACAAAGGGAAACAAAACTCTCTTTAGATGAAATGAAATATTTGGGTAGTATTACTGAAGTTATCGTGGTATTACAATAACTTCAGTAGTACCACTTTTATTATCGTGGTATTACAATAACTTCAGTAATACCACTTTTATTATCGTGGTATCACGATAACTTCAGTAATACTACTCAAATATTACATTTCATTTACAAAACAAAGCGACCATTTTGTTCTCTGTCTGTATACATGAAATGAAGCAGTGATGTTTGAGTAGTATTACAGAAACAAGTGTGGTATTACTGAAGTTATCGTGGTATTACGATAACAAATGCGATATTATTGAAGTTATCGTGATACCACGATAACAAATGTGATATTACTGAAGTTATCGTGGTATTTTCGATACTAGCTAAGACGGTTACCGGAATGTAATGTCTGAGCTATAGAAGAACTGTAAATGTGACTTACTTGTACGATGGTAAATACTTTCACAACTGCAACAGAATTGTATCAGAAGGCGAGACTAAGGCTTCTTGTTGTGGTATTTAAGTTATCGTGGTTTTTCGATAACAATTAATAATAAGACTGAAAGGTTAAACCAATGTAATTTGAGTATGAAGAACAAAGTGATTATTGTACGTGGTAAATACTTTAAACTGAACAGAAATTGTATAAAGGCGGACTAAGGTTTTTGTTTGGTTTTGACAAATGTGATATTATGAAGTTTGGGTTTTTATCAAAGGAATAAGACCTATAGTAACAAGAAATTTTTCCCGGGGGGGTTTTTAAACGTAACCCAGGGAGGAAATTTTTTTTAAAAAGGGGGTTTTTTCAAAGGGATTTTTTTTGTCGGTATTCCCAAATTTTTTGGATGTCCCGAATTTTTGTCGGTATGTCCCAAATTTTTTTTTCGGGGTTTGTCCCAATTTTTTGGTATGTCCGAATTTTTTGGTATGCCCAATTTTTGTCGGTATGTCCCAATTTTTGTCGGTATTCCATTTTTTTGGATGCCCCAAATTTTTTGGTATGCCCCGATTTTTTGTCGGTATTCCCCAAATTTTTTGGTATGCCCCAAATTTTTTGTGGTATTAAATTTTTTGTGGTTTCCCGTTTTTTGGGTATTGATTTTTGTGGTATGCCCCAAATTTTTTTTTTTTTTAAGGTAAAATTTTTTTTGGATTCGTTTTTTTGGAAGCCCCAAAAATGTCGGAAAATGTCCCAAATTGAGCCAATTTGAGCCCAAATTGGTATTGTCCACCCGAAACGTTTTAGGGAAAGGGGGACTTATTTTGGAAGGGGGGAGGGGCCCCCCTTTGGGGGGGGAAACCCCACCCCAAGTGGGGGAATTTAAACTTGGGCAAATGTCAAAAATTTTTAATAACCCCAAAATCGGGGGGGAAAAATATTATGTGTCCCCCCGAACAATTTATGAAAAAATCTGACCCTCGGGGGGGGATAAAAGGGGGATCTGATGGGGTCCAAGGATAAAAATTCCCGTGGATTAACGACCCAAGGGGATGGGGTCCGGCCCCCCCCCCCCGGAATTAGGGAATTAAAAAACTATACCCCGAAAACCCTTATCCCGAAAACGTGTTCAACCCGAAATGTTCATGCTGTTAAAACTCCGAAAAAAAAGGGGGGGGGATTAAAAGGGGGGGAAATATCCTTTTGGGGGGACAACCCTCTGTGTGAGCAAGTTTACGAAGGGGGGGGAAGGGCCCCATTGATTTTGGAATAAGTTAATATATTTACATTAGCGATAAATTTTTTTCCACCGAAAAAACCCCTGCTTTTTCATGTTACTTTTAGGAAAAATTTTTAATGTTTTTTTTTGTGTTGGATTTTATTTTTTGTTAACATATGTTTTTTCAGATTTTATATTTTTAAAAATTTTAGCTTTGTATGCACGATGGATTCGCAGCGACAGATCCCCGGTGCTTCGTATGCTGGAGAGGGCAATGAAGAAAATACAAATATCGTCGAAACTTTAATTGAAATAGATGCAAACAAAAACGCCGTTCCAAGATTCACCCCATTTGGGACAAGTTAAGGGGAAAATTAAAAAAACCTTGGGGGGGAATTATCGTCTGTACGAAGTGTTCAGAAGTGTGTATTGATTTTTGTATATACATTTTATCACGTAATTATAGGAACTTGGAATAAGATCGAACACAACGGTATTGAAGAACCACTGGAATTCAAAGCATAAGGATGAACCACTTTCATCGAAAGAAACAAGCGTTTTGTCAGAAGAATCTCGTACAAACGACAGGTTGGCAGTGATGCTGTGATTCAGAAAACCTATTCCAAATGCATCTAAATTAATTCTTCGGGTTTTTCCCAAATTTTTTTAATTTTTTCCCATGTATTGATCCTAACATTTTCAATAAGCGCAACCTAGTATTTTTTGGCAATCTAGTATGTTGAAAATTAAATAAGAAATAAGATGTATTTTAACCAAAAAAAAAAATCGTTTCATTTTCTGTTATTAGAGAGGATGTTTTTTAAAGCAAAAAAAAACGAGAAAGCCTTCGTTTTTTTTCTTGCAATTCCCCTTGCTTTCTGTCAACCGTTTCTTCATACGGATATGCGCAAATTGTTTTCTCTTTTAAATCCATCATTCCAGGTTAGCATTTTTACAAAATAGCGCCTATACTTCATAGGTAATATAGTGAAAGTGACTACCAGATGATTCTGACTCCTACTAGTTGAAAGTGACGCGGCATTTTAAAAAACCTTGGGCCAATGAAAAAAAACTTAGTCCAGAAAGTTCGATCCGGGGACGAATTTACCGGCACGTATTCCCTGACCTGAAGGTGCTCGTGTTTGAACGTCGTCCCGGCGTCACTTTTAACTACAACATTTATTTATATTAGCAAAAATAATGGACCACCAACACTAGAACACATCAGGAATATTCGGATCCAATGCATTGCAATATTTTATGTAAAATAACAATATAGAAATACATAAACTTTAATTTTTAGATACCTAGAAGCCATACAACGTTGAAAAGTATGCTTGTAAAGGAATGCGACATGGCACAGATTGCCATTAAGCAGTTCATCAAATCAACAAAAAGCCGACCATCTCTTATATGCGACGTTTGGTCAAACAGGGGGAAAACAATAAGGTTATCTGGGAGCGACACTTACAGTGTGTGACGACTCTTCGTTGCGCTACATCCTTCTGGGGGCTAAGTCGCTGAGTGGTTCTCATACAGCGTACCTTCTTCGTAAAGAAACTGAATCAATTTTGGCAAACTACGAGCTAAAACTCGACGACATGGTGAAGATTGTGACGGACAGTGGTGCAAACATTGTTGCCGCCTTTAAAGATGTGTTCGATTATTTGAATGACGGCGAACAAGAAACAGAAGACAACGACGATGAAAACGCTGACTTTGGAGATATTGATGAAC
>JAKKPZ010000956.1:0-11996 GCA_022814885.1 Ditylenchus destructor | reverse complement strand
CCTCGGCCCGCATGGTGGTGCCGCCGAAGCCCGTCACCTGGCAGAAGAGGCGATAGAGCGGCACGCTGGCAAAGGCGACGCCGGTCATGGTGCAGACGCCCAGCACCGCGAGCAGCGCGGTACGCAGCTTGCGGTCGATCCTCATGTCGCCCTCAACGGGATGCCCTGGCTGATCTTCACGATGCTGATCGCGAACACCAGCACGACGAAGGCGAGCAGCAACAGCGCCATCACACGGGCACGCGACTTCTGCCGCGCGCGGACGATTTCTTCTTCTTCGGGAGTCATGCCAGCCACCGGTCTGCCGCGACTGCCGCGAACAGGATGAACAGATAGGAGATCGAGTAAGCGAACAGGCGCTTTTCGGGCTTCATGGTATCGCCCTCACCGGCCATGCGCGTCGCGACCTGAAGCGCAAAGAGCGCGAACAATGCGGTCGTCGCCACCGCGGTGATGCCGTAGAGCGCGCCGGTGAGGCCGAGCGGCCAGGGCGCGATCGCGGCGACCGCCATCGGGATGGTGTAGAGCCCGATCTGGACGCGCGTCGCCTTCTCGCCGGCGACCACCGGAAGCATCGGCACGCCGGCATTGGCGTAGTCGGTCTTCACGAACAGCGCGAGCGCCCAGAAATGCGGCGGGGTCCACAGGAAGACGAGACCGAACAGCAGCACCGGGAGGAGCGCGACGTCGCCGGTCGCCGCAGCCCAGCCGATCAGCGGCGGGAAGGCGCCCGCCGCGCCGCCGATGACGATGTTCTGCGGCGTGCGGCGCTTGAGCCAGACGGTGTAGACGAGGACGTAGAACAGGATCGACAGCAACAGGATGCCCGCGGCGACATAGTTGACCGCAAGCCCCATCAGGATGACCGAGAGCGCCGCCACCCCGACGCCGAAATGCAGCGCCGACTGGCGGTCCATGCGGCCGGCAGGAAGCGGGGCGGCCCTGGGTCCGCTTCATCTTCGAATCGAGATCCGCCTCATACCATTGGTTGAGCGCGCCTGCCGCGCCGGCACCCAATGCGATGCAGAGTATCGCGGTGAAGCCGAGCACGGGATTGATCGAAACCGGCGCAGCAAGCATGCCGCAAAGCCCGGTGAACACGACCAGGGTCATCACCCGCGGCTTGGTGAGCGCGAGGAAGTCGCGCCAGTCGGCGGGCAGGATCAGGGCGTGGTTGGCGACGGACATTTGCCCGGGCCTATAGGCCGGGTTGACGTTCGGGGGAAGGGTGCTGGACCTCGATCCCATGCGGGACGCACATGGCCCCGCTTTCGCCGACAAAACGGATAAGCAGCAAGGCGCAGCCAGCCGCCGCCCAGAGGGCCTGGAGTCCCGCGGCGGCATAGGCGAGTCCGCCGGCGACTCCGCCCATGATCAGCCCGGTCCATAGCAGCGCGTAGGGCAGCCACCCGAACCGTGGACCTCCCGTCATCGCCTGCGCGATCCGCTGGCCGATCTTGACCAGCGCGCCGGTCATGTAGGTGAGGCCGATCGCATCGCCGCCGTCGGCGAACACGCCATTCTCCGCCCCCATCGCCGCGGCGGCAAAGGCGAGCGTAACCGGGACGGGGACCAGCCCGATGCTGGCCGCGGCACAGACGAGCAGGCCGAAGACCAGCAGCATCACCCGCCGCCTGCGTCCGGGACGCCGCCCTGCCACCAGCGTGGCCGCGACGACGCCACTCACGAACGCCGCGATCAGCATCAAGACAACTCCGACGATTTCCCCGCCCGCAACGGCGACACCGAGGCGGGTCGAGTTGCCGCTCATGAACGACACGAAATAGCCGCCCGACGCGATGAACGCGATCGCATCGACATAGCCCGCCAGGAAGGAGAGGGCGATGGCAACGCACTGGCGGCGGCGATCGAGGCTGGTCATGCGTTCCCTATAGCTGGCGGAGGGCATGTGCGCGAGCAAGCTACCCAGCAGACGGGAGCCTGTTGCTCACTCCGCCCGGTGAAGGCCTCAAGCGCGAGCCATTGCGGGGCGCGGTGCAGATTGTGGATCGCTACCGGCGGAGGAGAATCGCGTTCGACCAGACAACCCATCGACATCGAGCTCGCACCGGGCAGCGCTTCGACCGGGCTGTCGCTCAACGCGGCGGTCGGCACCATGTCGGACTGGGGCAAGGCGCACGAGGCGCGGATGGCTGCGTCTGCCTGACTTAACGAAAACGCCCCGAAGTTTCCTCCGGGGCGTTCCGTTTCAGCCGTCGCTGAAACCTCAGTGGTGCTTGTCGTCGTCGATGACAGGCAGCGTTTCGAACTGGTGGAACGGCGGTGGGCTGGACAGCGTCCATTCGAGCGTCGTCGCGCCCTCGCCCCACGGGTTCGCCGGCGCCTTCTTGCCCGCGATCAGCGACCAGATCACGTTGATGAAGAAGATCACCCCGCCGATCAGCATCAGCACATAGCCCCAGCTCGCGATCTCGTTCCAATATGCATAGGCATCCGGATAGTCGGGATAGCGGCGCGGCATGCCCTGCAGGCCCAGGAAGTGCATCGGGAAGAACAGCACGTTCACGCCGACGAAGAACACCCAGAAGTGCAGCTGGCCGAGGAACTCGCTGTACATCTTCCCGAACATCTTCGGGAACCAGTAGTAGAAGCCGGCGAACAGGCCGAACACCGCGCCCAGCGAGAGCACATAGTGGAAGTGCGCGACCACGTAATAGGTGTCGTGCATATAGTCGTCGACGCCGCCGTTCGCGAGCACCACGCCGGTGACGCCGCCGACGGTGAACATGAAGATGAAGCCGATCGCCCAGACCATCGGGGTCTTGAAGCTCATCGAGCCGCCCCACATGGTGGCGATCCACGAGAAGATC
This sequence comes from Ditylenchus destructor, assembly GCA_022814885.1. Lineage (NCBI taxonomy): Eukaryota > Metazoa > Nematoda > Chromadorea > Rhabditida > Anguinidae > Ditylenchus > Ditylenchus destructor. The sequence continues at coordinate 9,165 of JAKKPZ010000956.1, read as the reverse complement.
TTCACGCCGGTCGGCACCGCGATGATCATCGTCGCGGCGGTGAAGTACATCTTCACGTTCACGCTCATGCCGGTCGTGAACATGTGGTGCGCCCACACGACGAACCCGACCACGCCGATCGCGACCATGGCATAGGCCATGCCGAGATAGCCGAACACCGGCTTGCGGCTGAAGGTCGAGACGATGTGGCTCATGATGCCGAAGCCCGGCAGGATCATGATATAGACTTCGGGGTGACCGAAGAACCAGAACAAGTGCTGGAACAGCAGCGGGTCGCCGCCGCCCGCCGGGTCAAAGAAGCTGGTGCCGAAATTGCGGTCGGTCAGCAGCATGGTGATCGCGGCGGCCAGGACCGGCAGCGCGAGCAGCAGCAGGAAGGCGGTGATCAGCACCGACCAGGCGAACAGCGGCATGCGGTGCAGGGTCATGCCCGGCGCGCGCATGTTGAAGATCGTGGTGATGAAGTTGATCGCGCCCAGGATCGACGAGGCGCCCGCGACGTGCAGCGAAAGGATCGCCATATCGACCGACGGCCCCGGCCCACCATAGGTCGAGAGCGGCGCATAGACCGTCCAGCCCACGCCCGCGCCGCCGCCTACGAAGGGCGAGGCGAGCAGCAGGACGAACGCCGGGATGAGCAGCCAGAAGCTGAGGTTGTTCATGCGCGGGAACGCCATGTCCGGCGCGCCGATCATGATCGGAACGAACCAGTTGCCGAAGCCGCCGATCATCGCGGGCATGACCATGAAGAACACCATGATCAGGCCGTGCGCGGTGATCAGCACGTTCCAGAAATGCTGGGCTTCGTCGAAGGTCTGCGGACCGCCATGCACCCATTCGGCGATATAGCCGAGATGCTGGATGCCGGGCTCGGCGAGCTCAAGGCGCATCACGCCCGAGATCGCGCCACCGATGATCCCCGCGATGATCGCGAAGATCAGGTAGAGGGTGCCGATATCCTTGTGGTTGGTCGACAGGAACCAGCGCGCGAAGAAGCCGGGCTTGTGATCCGCGTCATGGTGGTGGTCGTCATGCGCCGTGAAGGCGTGGGCGTCGCGGGCTGCGTCGGTCATGGCTTACTGGTCCGCTTGATTGGTGGTGGCGGCCGCTTCGGCCGCATTGTCGGCAGGCGTTTCAGCCGTGTTGCCGGCAGGCGCGGCCGCCGGAGCCGCGGCAGCAGGCGCCGCAGCGGCGGGCTTGGCCGCTTCGGGCATCTTGCCGCCCTTGGCCGCGACCCACTGCGCGAACACCGCAGGCTCGACCGCTTCGACCACGATCGGCATGTAGGCATGACGCGCGCCGCAGAGTTCGGAGCACTGGCCGAAATAGACGCCGGGCTTGTCGACGATGAAGCTGGTCTCGTTGAGGCGGCCGGGGACGGCGTCGATCTTGATCCAGAAGGCCGGGATCGCCCAGCTGTGGATCACGTCGTTTGCGGTGGCGATCAGGCGGATCGGGGTGCCGACCGGAACGACGATGCGGTTGTCGGCCGCGAGCAGGCGCGGACCATCGACGTCGGTACGGTAGCGCGCGCCCTTGGCCAGCGTCGGATCGCCCTTTTCCTTGAGCATGTTCGCGGTGATCGAGATCGCGCCATGGTCGGGATATTCGTAGCTCCAGTACCACTGGTTGCCGATCGCCTTGATCGTCACCGCATTGTCGGGCGCCGGCTTGAACTGCTTGGCGAGCAGCGAGATCGACGGCCAGGCGATGACCGCGAGGATCAGCACCGGAACCACGGTCCAGATGATCTCGATCAGCGTGTTGTGGCTGGTCTTGGAAGGATTGGGGTTCGCCTTGCGGCGATAGCGCAGGATCGTCCAGCCGAGCAGGATCAGCACGAAGACCGAAATGATCGTGATGATCGGCAGCAGGATCCAGTTGTGGAAATGTGCCGCGCTCTCGCCGAGCTTGGTCACCTGCGGCTGGATGCCGATATGCTTGTCGACCGGCTGGCCGATGCCCGGAGTCGGGCCGTTCTTGTGCGTGCCGTCCGGATTGAGCGTCGGGTCCGCGGGAGTCGCAGCGGCGGGCGCAGCAGCCTCGGTGGTGGCGGCAGCCGGCGCCGCAGCAGCAGCCGGCGATTCGACCGCGACCGGCGCGGGCGCCTTGGGCGCTTCGGCGGCCGGCACGCTCGGAGCCGCCGCGGGGGCGGTCTGGGCCTGGGCCATGCCGCCGGCGAGCGCGAGGCCAGCGGCCAGGACGATCGCCTTCAATCCATGCATGCGCATCTTGTCGTTGTACCCCATGTTTCCTTCACCCCCCTTTCGAGGGCACGCCGGGTCTCCGGTCGTGCGGACGCAACTCGCCCGTTGGCGCAGGCCTATAGCAGCAAGATCGCGTGTCTCAAGCTAGTCGCGCCTCTTTTTAGCTCGCGGTACCAGCCCGCTCCCCGCCGGAAGAAGCCGTGGTTGCGGCGCAGGCAGGCCGCGCCTAGATGCGGACAGCGCGAAGAAGCCGGGCAAAAAGGTGGGATGACGGATGACTGACGAAGAGGTTCTGGACGAGTTTCGCGCCGCGGAAGCGCTGCTGGAAGGTCATTTCATCCTGTCGTCGGGCCTGCGCAGCCCGCGCTACCTGCAATGTGCGCGCGTGCTGATGAACCCTTCGCGCGCCGGCCGGCTGGCGGAAGCCGTCGCGGCGAAGATTCCCGCAGAGCTCCGCGCCCAGATCAGCGCGGTCGTCGCTCCGGCGATGGGCGGCGTCATCGCCGGACAGGAAGTGGCGCGCGCCCTCGACGTCGATGCGATGTTCGTCGAGCGCCCCACCGGCACCTTCGAACTGCGTCGCGGCTTCCGCCTGTCGCCGGGCCAGAAGGTGCTGATGATGGAGGACGTCGTCACCACCGGGCTGTCGTCGCGCGAGGCGATCAAGGCGATCGAGGACGCTGGCGGTGAGGTGATCGTCGCGGCGAGCCTGGTCGACAGGTCAAACGGCACCGCCGATCTCGGCGTTCCCTCTTCCCGCTGATCCGACTCGACGTGCCGAGCTACGAAGCCGATTCGCTCCCGCCCGAACTGGCGGCGATTCCGGCGATCAAGCCGGGAGCCGCGTGGGAGCATGACCGCGCCGCACCTGCGCCTCGGCGTGAACATCGATCATGTCGCCACCGTGCGGAACGCGCGCGGCAGCGGCTATCCAGATCCGGTCCGCGCGGCGCTGCTCGCGGCGCAGGCCGGGGCGGACGGGATCACCGCGCATCTGCGCGAGGACCGGCGGCATATCACCGACGACGACATCGCGCGCCTCTCGGCCGAGTTGCCGGTGCCGCTCAACCTCGAAATGGCGGCGACCGACGAGATGGTTGGCATCGCGCTCGCCACGCGGCCGCACGCCGCTTGCCTCGTGCCGGGGAAGCGCGGGGAGCGCACCACCGAGGGCGGGCTGGACGCGCGGGGGCAGCATAATCTGCTCGCGCCGATGGTGACCCAGCTGCGCAACGCCAATATCCGGGTCTCGCTGTTCATCGAGCCCGACCCCGCGCAGATCGAGGCGGCGGTGCGGCTCGGCGCGCCGGTGGTCGAGCTGCATACCGGCCGCTATTGCGAGCTGGAGGGCGAGGCCCAGACCGCCGAGCTGCGCCGCATCGCCGATGCTGCGGCGCTGGCGGCAAAGAACGGGATCGAGGTCCATGCCGGGCACGGCCTGACCTTCGACAATGTCGTGCCGGTCGCCGCGATCCCGCAGCTTGCCGAACTCAACATCGGCCATTTCCTGATCGGCGAGGCGATCTTCGACGGACTCGCCCCGGTGGTGAAGCGGATGCGCGCGCTGATGGATGCGGCGCGGTGATGTGCGCTGAAGCGCGCGGCACCGGCCCGCTCCCCCACCCGGCCACCCGTCGAGCGTACCGTGTGGGTGGCCGGGTGGGGGAGCGGGCCGGTGCCGCCTCCGCGATAGCGGACAAGCAAGCGTGATCATCGGCATCGGCTCCGACCTCTGCAACATCGAGCGGATCCAGGCGACGCTCGACCGGTTCGGGATGCGCTTCGAGCAGCGCGTCTTCACCGATGTCGAGCTGCGCAAAGCGGCGAAGCGCCCGCTCAACTATGCCGCCACGCTGGCCAAGCGCTTCGCCGCGAAAGAGGCCTTTTCCAAGGCGGTCGGCACCGGATTAAAGGGCCGGGGTGTTCATGCGCGACATCGGCGTGGTCAACGCCCCGTCCGGTGCGCCGACGCTGGCGCTGACCGGCGGCGCGAAGGCGCGGCTTGACGCCATGACGCCCGCCGGTCACGTCGCGAAGGTGCATCTGACGCTGACCGACGATCACCCCTGGGCGCAGGCACTGGTGGTGATCGAAGCGCTGCCGGAGGCGTAGCGAATGGCCGAGGAGTTGGCGTTGAGCGCGAAGACGGACCTGAAGACGGACAAGGCCGGCACCGACTGGTGGGGCGAGATCAAGGGCATCCTCTGGCTGATCCTCGCGGTGCTCGGCTTTCACAGCCTGGTCGCCAAGCCCTTCTACATCCCCTCCGAATCGATGATGCCGTCGCTGCTGATCGGCGACCGGCTGGTGGTGACCAAATATCCCTACGGCTATTCCTACGTCACCCCCACCTTCCACGTCCTGCCCTTCATCAAGGGGCGGCTGTTCGGAAGCCTGCCCAGGCGCGGCGACATCGTGATCGTCACGCCGACCGACGCGCGCACCGACTATATCAAGCGCGTGATCGGTCTGCCCGGCGACCTGATCGAGATGCATGGCGGCATCCTCTATATCAACGGGCGCCAGGTGACGCGCACGCGGCAAGGCGACCGGCTGATCCCCATCGACGCCAACACCCGCTGCGGTCTCGATACGCAACCCGACGAACGCAACCTCTATGAGGGCCGCGTGGTGACCGACGCGTCGGGCAAGCAGTTCTGCAAGGTGCCGATCCTGCGCGAGACCTTGCCCGAAGGCGCAAGCTACGACACGATCGATCTTGCGATGACCGGCAGCGACAATTTCGGACCGATCCGGATTCCCGCCGGCCACTACTTCATGATGGGCGACAACCGCGACAACAGCGCCGACAGCCGCATGACCCTCGCCCAGAACGGCCTTGGCGGCGCAGTGCCGATCGAGAATATCGGCGGACGCGCCGAGTTCATCACCTTCAGCCTCGATGGCAGCGCGAACTGGAATCCGCTGAGCTGGGCGGGCTCGTTCCGCTCGGGCCGCGCGGGCAGCTCACTCCACCCCGAACGCCCCGCGGAGTAACCGGCCATGAGCAAGGACAACGTCTCGATCATCCGCGAACCCGGCCCCAACGAGATGCGCGATCCGGTGATGCGCGCCGAGTTGCGGCGGGCATCGGTGTGGTTCGGGCTCGCCATCGCGACCGCGCTGGTGGTGCTGCTGATCCAGCCGCTGCTGCTGATCTTCGCGGGCCTTGTCGTCGCGTCGATGCTCGACGGCGGTACACGTCTGATCCGCAAGATCCTGCCGATCCCGCGCGGCTTCGCGCTGGCGATCGTCGTGCTGCTGGTGATCGCTTTCGTCGGCGGTGTCATCTACCTCACCGGGGTCGAGATCGCCGCGCAGGCCGAACAGCTGCGCCAGACGCTGGAAGCGCAGGCGAACCGGGTCAGCGCATGGCTGAGCGAGCTCGGCATCATGCCGGCGGCATCGGACCTGACCGGCCTTGCCCAACAGGCGCTCGGCTCGGTCGGCCGGGTGACCTCGTTCATCGGCGGCGCGATCGGCGCGATCGGCAGCTTCTTCCTCGTGCTCGTCATCGGTCTGTTCGTCGCGATGGAGCCGCGCATCTACGAGCGCGGGCTGCAATGGATGGTTCCGATGGCGTCGCGCGACCAGTTCGCGATCACGCTGGCACGCATGGCGCGGACGATGCGCGTTCTGCTCGCCGGTCGTATCCTCGGCATGATCTTCGAAGGCGCACTGACCTGGATACTCCTGTCGCTCGCAGGCGTGCCGATGGCATTGCTGCTGGGCATCCTCACCGGCATTCTCGCCTTCACCCCCAATATCGGCGCGTTCATCTCGGGCGTGCTGATGGTCGCGGTCGGCTTCAGCGCCGGGCCCGAACAGGGCCTGTGGGCGATCGCGATCTACTTCGGCGTGCAGACGTTCGACGGCTATGTGCTGCTGCCGCTGGTCGCCAAGCATACGGTGGACATGCCGCCGGCGCTCACCGTCTCGTCGCAGATTCTGGCCAGCACGCTGTTCGGCTTCCTCGGCCTTGCGCTCGCCGACCCGATCGTGGCGATGATCAAGGTCGCGCTCGAGCGCAAGTCCGAGCAGGCGGTCGCCGCCGGGATCGGCGCCGATCCCGAACCCGACCCCGTCCCGCCACCGTCAGGCCGCGCGCGCGCCGTGCCGTTCCCCGGAAGTCCGCATGATCCTGTACGATTATTTCCGTTCGTCCGCCGCCTATCGCGTGCGGATCGCCCTCAACCTCAAGGGTGTCGAGGCCGAGCGCCGCGAGGTGCATCTGGTCAAGGGCGAGCAGCGCTCGCCCGAGCATGTCGCACGCAACCCGCAGGGTTTCGTCCCGGCGCTGGATATCGGCAACGGGCATATCCTGACCCAGAGCCTCGCAATCATCGAATGGCTCGATTCGGTCTATCCCGAACCGCGGCTGATCCCGGCCGACCCGCTCGCCCGCGCCGATGCGATGGCGCGCGCGCTGGTGATCGCCGCGGACACCCACCCGGTGAACAATCTGCGCATCCTCAAGCGGCTCGAGACCCAGTTCGGCGCGGACGAGGCGGCCAAGGGCGAATGGTACCGCCACTGGATCGCCGAGGGCTTCGCGGCGCTGGAGGCGATGGCGGGGAGCGGCCCGTTCCTTGGCGGCGGCGCGCCGGATGTGAGCGACGTGCTGCTGGTACCGCAAATGTACAATGCGCGCCGGTTCGAACTGCCGCTCGATCCCTATCCCAGGCTGGTCGCGGCCGACGCCGCCGCATCCGCGCTCGCGCCTTTCGCCGCGGCGCATCCGGACCGGGCCAAACCCGAATGAGGGCCGTCTGGGCCCTGCTGATCCTTCCTGTTCCCGCCATTGCCCAGGAAATTGTGGTAACAGGGCGCGGGCTCGACGCGCCGCCGGGCGAGGCGGCCTATGCCGTGGCCGAGATCGACCGCGACCGGCTGACCGAGAGCGCGAGCGGGCGGTTCGAGGACGTGCTGCGCGACGTCGCGGGCGCCGCGCAGTTCCGCCGCGCGGATTCGCGATCGGCGCATCCGACGGCGCAGGGCATCACCCTGCGCGGCCTTGGCGGCAACGCATCCAGCCGCGCGCTGCTACTGCTCGACGGGGTGCCGCAGGCGGATCCGTTCGGCGGCTGGGTCCCCTTCCCGGCCTATCTGCCCGAGCGGCTGGCATCGGTGCGCGTCACCCGCGGCGGCGGCAGCGGCTATCACGGCGCGGGTGCGCTTGCCGGAACGGTCGAGCTGCCCACCGCGGACGCGGCGACGCTCGGCCCGCTCGCGCTGACCGGTTTCTCCGGCAGCCGCGACTCGATCGACCTGGTGGCGACGGGCGGCGCCAGGCTCGGCGCGGGATCGCTCACAGTGGCGGGGCAGTTTGCGCGCGGCGACGGCTTCGTTCCTATCGTCGCAGAGGATCGCGGCGCGGCCGATCGCGCCGCTCCCTATCGCCAGGCCAGCCTCGCGCTGCGATCGGTGTTTCCGCTGAGCGGCACGATCGAACTGCAAGCGAACCTGTCGGGCTTCAGCGACGAACGCGACCGCGGCACCGATTTCACCCAGATCGCCAGCCAGGGTGCCGACGCCAGCGTGCGGCTGGTCGGGCGCGGCGCGTGGCGCTGGTCGGCGCTCGCCTATCTCCAACACCGCGATTTCTCGAGCGGCTTCGCCAGCATCGCCGCCGGGCGCGCAAGCGCTTCCCCTACACTCGATCAGCATGTTCCCGCCAGCGGCGCGGGCGCGCGGGTGGAGATCGAGCCGCCGGTCGGTAACGGGGCGACGCTGCGGCTGGGCGGCGATCTGCGCCACACATCGGGGCGGACGCGGGAACTCTATCTCTATTCCGCTGGCAGGCCGACGCGACGGCGCACCGCAGGCGGCGAGACCCTGACCGGGGGCGTGTTCGCGGATCTGAGCGTCGAGCGCGGGCCCTTGACGCTGAGTGCGGGCGGGCGTGTCGATCGCTGGACGATCTCGAACGGTTCGCTGTTCGAAGCGCCGCTGGCTGGCGGCGCGGCTCTGACCGACACGCGCTTCGCCGATCGCAGCGGCTGGGAAGCGAGCGGCCGGGCGGGGATTGCCGTCAAGCTTGCACCCGCGGTCTCCATCCGCAGCGCTGCCTATACCGGCTGGCGGCTGCCGACGCTCAACGAACTCTACCGCCCGTTCCGCGCCGGCACCGACGCCACCGCCGCGAACCCGCTGCTCGATCCCGAGCGGCTGACCGGCGCCGAAGCCGGTATCGACCTCGACCTCGCCTCGACGCTGACGCTCGCCGCTACCGGCTATTGGAACCGTATCCGCGGGGCGATCGGCAATGTGACGCTGAGTACCGCGCCGGGCGGCGGTGCAAATCGCCAGCGGTTCAACCTCGATGCGATCACCGCCAAGGGCGCGGAGATCGATCTGCGCTGGCGGTCCGGGCCCTGGCGCGCAGGCGCATCCTGGGCGTTCACCGATGCCCGCGTCGAGGCATCGGGCCCCGCAGCGGCATTGGACGGGATGCGGCCCGCCCAGGTTGCGCGCCATCAGGGATCGGCGACTCTCGGCTGGACGCGAAAGGGCGCATTGGTCTCGGTCACGGGCCGCTATGCGGACAGGCAGTTCGAGGACGACCAGAATGCGCGCGAGCTGGCCGACGCCTTCACGATCGACGCGCGGATCGCCGTGCCGCTGACTGCAGGTCTCGCGATCGAGGCACGCGGCGAGAATCTCGCCGATGCCCGGGTGGAAACTGCCATTACCGGCGGCGGCATCATCGAACGCGCGACACCGCGCACGCTGTGGATCGGGTTCAGCTACCGGGGCGGTGAGCGGCGAGATCATCGAACAGGTCGAGATAGGCTTGCGCCGGATCCGGGCCGCTCTCAGGCCGGGGCTCCGGGCGCTCACGGCCGGGCATCAGCCAGTAGTTGAGCGCGCCGACCAGCCGGGCGCGGTCCCCGGGCGGGACGATCGTGCCGCGCGCGGGCGAATCGATCAGTTCGTGGATCGCGACGCTCGAATCGGT
>JAKKPZ010000955.1:0-12043 GCA_022814885.1 Ditylenchus destructor | reverse complement strand
ATGAAAACATATGCTATAGTTTTCAATATATATCGCCTGCTTAGAGTTATGAACTTCCAGGGAAATTGCCCGCAGCCCAATAGCTGAAAACCTCGAGACCAAAATGTACTATAAAATATGATTTACTTACTAGCTTGAGCCGCTTGATGCTGAAAGAGAGTGTTTTGGTAGGCGGCCATTCTCCACCACGCTTCTGCCATACACACCTGTAAAAGAAATAAATGAGTTTCTCTTTTCATCCTATCCCGAAAATTTTCTTGCTACAAAATTTGGTGCAAAAATGAAATTTTGAAACGAAAAATAGCAAAGAAAAGTAGTGATCAATTTTGGAATGTTTCCAATATTGATGTCAATATATTTGAAAAAACTATATATTAGACATTATTTCCATATTCTGGTAAGAATGGAAGTGGCAGCTATCATCATAAAAAATCATATCGGATGCCTAGTTTTATCGCCATATCCACCTTTTGTTTAATAAGATGTGATTGCCAAGAAAATTATAGGATAAAAACCAAAATCAAACTAAGTATAATTTCATGTAAAAAACTGGTGGTCCGTTAAGACGACATTTCCGCGATCGTAGAGCTCGACTATAACGTGGCATATTCGCTCATCGTCACCAAACTGAAGATCGATTATACGGTCAATCCCGACCTAAAAATGGAAACATAAGCGTGAATCGGTTAACAAAAATGCGTACCTGAGAGACGTTCGTTAGACGTTTTTGATTGATATGCTTGCGGAACTTCATGCTGAATCCCGACGGAAACATCGCTTTCGGCCAGTCATACGTTGTTCGGTGGATGCGGATGCCAGATTCGAACAAAATGAATGCCTTTTCGTTCGGTCTGAAATATAGTACAGTTATATACAATGGTCCAAACTCAATACCAAATTGGGTTTGAATTAGCGGCTTTAGCTCCAATGCACCAAACCTGTACTGGAATATTCTAGAAGGGTGCGTAATGGGTCAATCGAAAGCCCGGAATCTCAGCATTAATTTGAGCTATTACTCACCCTTCTAGAATGTTCCAAAACAAGTTATGTATTTTTCTTTATGGATACCTAAAACATCGGCTTATGCTAAAAAATAAGACTTACTTTTGAAATTTGATGATGTACGTCTTGGAATTCACATCGTAGACGTTGACCACACGCATCGAAATGAGCTCGCGAAGGTCGTGGATCACGGCACATAAGTCGATGGTCGCGAATTTGGATTTCATTTTGAATCCAAATCCTAAAAATTGCATTTTAGTAATAAGGTTAACACTCAAATAATAGTACATTCTTCGATATTGAACAGACAGTTTTACAATACATATTCTTAAAGGTCGAGATGATTGTAGTGAAAATGAGCGTGGGATAAGCATGTGTGATATTGATAATAGGCCTATGTTTCTCAATGTTTTCGACATCTCTTAGACAGTTTTCTAACCGAAGATTGGCTAAAAAGTCAAGACCAAAAGATAGGATAACATTTTTCGAAAATCCAGGTGTTGGTTTGGAAAGTTTCTGATTAAGATTTCTGATTTCGCCGTCAGAATGCGTGTGGGTATTGGCAGGGCAAACGGTTGTGACAAAACCGTTTCTGCAACTTTTGCCGAATACCTTTACCTTTAAACAGATCAAAGCCAAAGTTACAAAACATTATTTGCTAGGGAAAATAACCAGTCAAAAATTTTATAAAAATGCACTCTTGAATTTTAGGTTCCGACCTCCAAAAATACCGGTACCAAAAAGTAAATTCGACCTTCCGGAAACAATTTTCGGGTTTTCCAAGCAAATAAACGGATCAGAAACGGAATTTTTAGATCCATAATTTCGAAGTTAGAGCAACTTTTCTTCCAACTGTAGCTTTTCAAAGCGAAAAACAATTTCCGGGAGCCAAAATAAATTCGTTTAGGGAGTCATTCCGGGTTTTGGAAGTTAAAGATTCAAGGCCATTTTCGAAATTTATACCTAGAGTCTCGAATTTGTAAGTCGCAACGTTTCTCCCAAAATATACCTTTTCACAACGAAAAAAGAAATGCGACTGCGCAAGCAATATTGTCCTCCACTCCCCCAATATTTCACAACACAAATCAAATTCGTCACATTCAAAGCTGCGAATCGCAAAAATGGCGTTTGAACAGAATTTGTCTCGCGAGGAAATGTTTTGAACGCCTTTCAGAATGGAATACTTTATTGCACGTTCTCTTGCGTTTGCTCAGCGGCGGTCACCTGCCATTCCTCTTCGGTTGTTTTGATGTTTACAACTTATTTGTGTGGTTCTCAAGATTGAAAGTCTTCGGGGGTGACTCAGTTTGTTGAAGTTAATGTCTTCCTTTTCAGATGTCCTTCCGTAACGTGTTGTTTGCTCGCATCGTGTTCGCAAAGTGAGTTTTTAGATAGGATACCCTAAAATATTAAGAGAAAAAAGTGCTTTAGTCGGACTTATTGCATCTGTGGCCCGAGGCGAAAAAAGTTTTGGGCGTATTTTTCCATAGCATATTTCATTTTGAGCCAAACTTGGCTCTGGTTCAAAATATTAGGATCTTTGCAAAATCTCTAAAACACCACATTTTTATTTTGTCACAAAAGTCACGTTTTTGTCACAATTTTCTTGATACGAATCTACGACATATATCGTTTAGCGATACTTGCCGGGAGGAATAATATCTTTTTTTAAGTTAAAGTCGGGGCTCAAAAAATACGAAAGTTTTGATCTCTTAATGTTACAATATCTGTTAACATGATCATTGATCTTTAACTTTTGACATGTCATCTCGTAAATAGGTTCTTATCGATTAATTTGCCTTGCAGAAAAATTGTCACAAAATTGATATCTACCAGAATTTTGCTCAGGGTGAAGTTTGTTCTAAACCACTCAGAAAAATCTACAAAAAAGAACCTATTTTTGGTATAAAGTAAAAAATTTATAGCCGTAGTTTTATAAATTTGTGTGCACCAGATAATCAAACATACAAGACAAGAAGTATATAGTCAGACGTTAAGTGATAAAATCAACGATAGTTTCCGTGAACATTTTTTCAAGTCATTCTTTTTCAGAGGAAATCGAAGAATGTACTCTCAAGAAGGTGGTGGAAGCGATAGCGGCAGAACGGGCGGCGCTGGAGGCTCAATTCGCCAGGTAAATTAATGGTCTTGATAACCAATTATATTTTGTGCATTTCAGGCCGGTGGCGCATTCGGAAAGATGGAGCAAGCACGTGAAGATGAGTATTTCTACAAGCAGGTATGAATTTGCTAAACATTTTAGCGACTGTTTTTTCTTAAATATTGTCGTAAGTATAATAATACAAAATATGTAGATAGATTTGGGGATTATGTACTAGGTTGTTTGATAAGACTCCGTAGCTACTATACTTGATAAAAATACATGAAACCTAATAAAACTGCAAACTACATGTCAAATAATTCCTGAGTTCATAAAGCTCGTTTCCATATTCACAGAAAATAGAAGAAGCATTACCTAAGAAATTTAATAACCGTTTTTTTGTTGTAAGAATACACAAAGTTTCACGGGTTGGCGAGATTCTTTGATATTTTTCTGTGTGTATGGGAACCTAGGTGCATATATCCTAAAAGTACAAAGTCGTATAGTTTTGCTTTATGTCGAGGTCTTATATATAAAAGACAGACAGTTAATAACTTCCATAGAGTTTAATTTTACGATTTCCTTTTTACATATCCTGAAGCTAGATTATTTGCCGTATGAAAAATTATAACAGCGCAATTCTATAAAATTTACCATTCAAGTCAATATCGTTATTTTATATCTTCGCTTTCAGCAAAAGCAGCAGCTCGAGATGTTGAAGAAGGAGAACGCAAAGGACCTGGAACACCACGAAAGTGAAGCCAAGCGCCATCTCGAGGCAATCGAGCGCAATAAGCAACGCATCAAGGACATCGAGGCCGAATTACAGAAAAATAACCAAAACAAGAAATAAACTATAGGAACCTTATTTTGAATTCATTCTAGCTTTCTTTGTGAAATACTTGTCACCTATTTTGTGGCCATTTCGTGTATCCAAGTATGAATAAAGTATTTATAATTTGTATTTCTTGTGGATCTTATACGAATTTACTTCGTCGATATATTTGATACGTTCGGTTTTCTTAGCTATGTCTTTGGCTCTCGGGTTTTGTTAGCTCTGAAAATGACAGTACCTGTGACCTTTTAACCTTATTATTTCAACATTATTTCTGCTGATTATCCCAGAGAATTCATAAGGTGATACAACGTATGATACACAGTTTAGTTTCTTCCAATCAGTTTAGTTTCTTTTCTTCGACACAAATTTGGTATTGAAAATTTTTATTAGCGATGGTATTGTCTCAATTAAGTCTCGTGGAATTTTCATTACAACCAGCTAATCCGGGCTTATTGAAGATCCAAGAATTATTCGAGAATACATTAGAGAACTATAGTATACTTTTGGAGATTAAAACATTTTTAACCAAGCCACATATGTGCTTTTGCTGTTTCCTTCACTATTTACTTTTTCCGTTACCTTTCCCCATGCAATATCAACCTACCGCGTCAATCCCACAAATGCAATTTGAATTGGCGCAATTTTGCTCTCTGACCCGTTTGTATTGCAGCATTCTTGGGAGTCTCTGGGCAGTGCTGCTTCCCTTCGCAAATCGATTGTGTTGGCTGTCTACATTTGTAGTTCAATTAGACTTGGCCAGGTGTACGCGTGTATTTTGAAGCTTACAAGTTGTCAGGAATGCATAGCTCTGTTATATAAATCAATTTCTCTCTCTAATTTTCTTTCGTTTAGGCAAATCGAAACATGAATCAGTTTCGGGCTTCAACGGGTCAAAAGGAATTTCTCGCTGTAGCCGAAGACTATGCAGATGATGTGAGTTTTTTATTTTTGACATGATTCAATTATTAGGTTAAATTTTGTATGATTGTAACTCAGGTATTAGTATAGCGCAGGTTTACCTGAGGTTTTCGGTTCATTCTTGCAAAAGTCGGGATCAAATTTTAGTGGAGGATTGCGCATTTTCACTTTAATTCTATAGTCAAAATTCAGTAGTCAAATTTTAACCATATGGGAACTTACTAAAAAGCTGTGAAAATTTACAGTCATTGAATTTCCAGGTAGAGAGGGGATAATAAAAAATTAGTTTGACCTTTTAAGTACAATATTTATACAGCCAAGAAAGATATTACAAGTTTACGGTATACGTACTGAGAGCTCAAAACTCTGCGATTGTACTTTATCCGCATTTTTCGAAACCTTAGTTTGAGTTTCTAATACTCAAAAATTATATCTCAAGATCAACAACCAATTCTTTTCAGATTCTTCGCCACACGAAGCACTATTTGCCACACATTGCCCGCCTGTGTCTCGTCTCGACCTTCATAGAAGATGGAATCCGCATGTGGCTGCAATGGGAAGACCAACGCCACTTCATGCAAGAATCCTGGTCGCTCGGCTGGTTCCTAGCCACGCTCTTCGTTGTATTCAACTTCTTCGGACAGGTCGTTCCTGTGGTGATGGTGATGATAAGGAAACGCGTTGGCATTGCCTGCGGCATTCTGGCTGGAGTGGTTGTCCTACAGACGGTTGCATATCACATTCTTTGGGATCTGAAGTTTTTGGCAAGGTATGGATTTTTATTTTGTAGGCGTCGGAAATATGTAGGAATATACATAGTTGTAACTGTTGTTTATAGAATAGTTTTAGTTCTTGCTTTTTTTACTGTTATGTATCTTTATGGTTGACAGAAATATGCACTCTAATGTTACTATCGTTTATTTGCAAATTTATTTGGAAGACTAGCCGAGCAGAGCTCGGCTAGCTGTCGGGAGTCTATATTCGTGGTTTAGATTGAATTCGTTGGTCAATAAATTTTAATTGGGTCAATATGAATAACAGTTTTGGTATTCGCTACGCGAAAAGAACTCGGCCTGCGGCCGTCTAGAAAACGGCATAGATTTTAAAGGGTATAATACAGATATACCTATGTTCTAAGTTCCCTTACATTCCAAGGGGGAAGGTCGGGCGCTCCGCGCCCGACCACAAGACTATCTCGCCACCTGCGGTGGCTCGTATTGTTTATGGGGTAGGATTGAGTTATACCCTTTGTGCTCTAAGTTCCCTCACATTCCAAGGGAGAAGGTCGGGCGCTTCGCGCCCGACCACAAACGCCCAAAAACGGCTAAATGCCCTCAGGGCAAATTCGTCAATGTGGGTGGTCCAAACACGAAAATTTCTGTGCCATTCGTTTTGTCTCGCTGAGAGCTTTCATTTGACACCTCACTCGCCTCTGGAGATGGTCAGGAACCCAAAATCTCGAGAAATGCCCTCAGGGCAAAAATCTTCATCGTGTGTGGTCCGACCTCAAAAATTTCAATGCCATTCGTCCTGGCTCACCGAGAGCTATCATTTGACACCTCACTCGCCTCTGGAGGTGGTCAGGAACTCAAAATCCCGACAAATGACCTCAGGGCATTTTTCGTCAACCTGGGTGGTCCAATCTCGAAAATTTTTGTGCCATTCGTCCTGGCTCACCGAGAGCTATCGTTTGACACCTTAATCGCCTTTGGAGGTGGTCAGAATCGCCAGATACAGCCATTTCCCGACAAATGCCCTCAGGGGCCATAACTCCGTAGTGGGTGGTCCGATCTCGAATCTGACAATTTTCCCTTCGCCTACTCATCGAGAGGAATCGTTTGACGTATCACACGCCTCTGGACGCATGCTGGAAATTTCTAAACAACTCCCTCAATCGTGCACCAAAAAGGGGGCGTGGCCTAACCTTTGAGGGGGTAAAAACAGGGGGTTCAACATGCGAATTTCAAAAATTTTTTTTCGGGGCATGTTTTCTCACCGAATGGAAGCCCCGGAGCCTAAAATCCATGCCCCAGGTGAAAAGTCCGTGCTCAGGCTTTCCAACTCTCTAGTGGGGGGGGGGGGACAAAAAAATTTCATCTTGTAGCAATAATCACGATGCTTTTCAGGAATGTTGCCGTCTTCGGAGGACTGGTGCTTCTCATCGCCGAAACGCAAGAAGAACGCAAATCTTTATTCGCAGGAGTGCCGCAAGTAAACGATCAAAACAAGCCAAAGTCGTATATGTTACTTGCCGGACGAGTCCTACTGGTATTCATGTTCGCGTCTCTGGTCCATTTCGAAATGTCCTTTTTACAAATTGTAAGTTCTTATTAAAGAATATTTTGTTTGTCGGATTGTTTCAATTGTTAGTTAAGTCTGGTCTTAAGCATGAGGAATCCACTGTTAGTGATTGTACTTTGAGTTCTAATATGACTATTATTCTCAAAAGTTTATGACTATTATAACAGGGTTTAAATTTTCTAATTATGTTTACGTTGTTATTTACTATATAAGATTTAATATTCGCTTTCTTGTATCCTTTCTTCTATACTCATCAATGGTTTGATAGATTCTATACAAGTTTCGCTGTCTCATTTCATTGTAAATGCACGGAATTAGGCATAGTATCTATCACATCATTCAAAATTAGTATAGAAGAAAAGAATAAAAGAAAGCGAGGTCCAAACAAGGTTAGATAAACTAACAAATTTCTCTCAAACGTTATTTGCATTTGGCATACTCATGCAAACTATAAAACAATTTGTTTCATTCTTATAAAGTTTTCCTAAACTCTAAGTTCCAATTTGTCTGAATATTATTCAATGAAAATCAGGAAATATGCTCAATATATTTTCCGGATTCACAAAACGAAATGCAAACAATTATTAACTATTCCAGCTCGAACTAATCGTGGGTGTGATCCTCATGACGCTGATCAGCATCGGATACAAGACCAAGCTCTCCGCTCTCGCGCTGGTGATCTGGCTATTCGGATTGAACTTGTGGCTCAACTGCTGGTGGATGGTTCCGTCTGACCGCTTCTACCGTGACTTTATGAAATACGACTTCTTCCAGACGATGTCTGTCATCGGTGGTCTCCTGCTCGTCACTGCCTATGGACCCGGCGGAGTGTCCGTGGACGACTACAAGAAGAGATGGTAAAGAAAGAACCGTTCATCGAAAGACTAAGATACAAGCAAAGTACCAAATTTACCATTTTGACAAATTTTTAAGATTTGGGGTTTGTTCTGTTTTGTATACGAGACTATTATTATACTCATTCATATGCGTTATTGCGCCTCTTTGTAACTGTTGATTTAGTGTCGTGATAAAAGTATCTATTTATTGAACTTTGAGTTGATTCTATTCTTCATTTAAAGTGCGCTTAAAATAGTAAACTTTCAAAAATTTGCCATGCCTGTATGTTATTGATTTTTGTTTTCTTTCGGGTTTTAAGTGCACTTTCAGCCAAACTATATCATTTTTCTTGCTTGGATGCCTATTTTTGTGATCTTTAGGATTTCCAATAAAGTTATGTTTGTAGAAGGTCAAGAGCACATAAAAATTTTTATTAACACGTAAATGTAGGGCATATATGCGGCATATGCTCGTAAGTTTTGTACGAAACTTTAACCTTAGTCTTTGATGTCATAAGAAATGAACGCTTCCGGATTTCTGATCCTGATCAGTACCTGAACTATTAACCAGGTAAATGTTTACTAGTTCTGAATCCAAATAATTTGGATTTCTCATGAAAAGGCACAAAATAATTAATAAAAAGCGCTAGAATAATTATTAAAGAAAAGATAAATATTACAGAATTGAGTAAAACTGGGAACCTTGGTCCTGATAATCTTGTATCCCCCAGTTGGAACCCCCTAGTTGTCTTTTACCCGCTTAGGCCTCTAGGCTTGCGCGACGACGTCGGAGGGGACAAAATGCGCGAAAATTTTTCCCCGGATTTCCGAGTCTTAAAACGTAATTATCAGGAAATATTTGATCGGCGAGTCGATCTGGAAAAGTTTTATCAGGACCGTCTTTCGTCGAGATATCGTTCGCTCCACAGTAACCTGTGTAGGTGTTGAGGTGATGAAACTTTTCGACTCGCCGGCAGGATATTTTTTAACAGAACTACTGTTCGAGTATTGAGGATCATTTTAAGGGTGCATGACATTTGTACGTCGGGACATTTGTACGTCGGGGCTATAACTTATGATCCATGCGGTCATTTTTTATACTGTTCTCGAAAAACGGTGTATTCTGAGCTGGAAGGAACATCTGGTAAAAAAAATTAAAAATTTTTTTGAAAAAATGACATTTTTTACTTAAAAAGTTGATTTTTGGCATTTTTTTGCAAAAAATCGACTTTTTAAGTAAAAAATGTCATTTTTTCAAAAAAAATTTTAATTTTTTTTACCAGATGTTCCTTCCAGCTCAGAATACACCGTTTTTCGAAAACAGTATAAAAAATGACCGCATGGATCAAAAGTTATAGCCCCGACGTACAAATGTCCCGACGTACAAATGTCCGTGTCCGCATTTTAAGCTGTAAATCAGTTGAAAAACGCATCGGGATCGTGAAAGGCATGTTTCAAAGTTGCCACTTTGGATTGTTTACTCTTCTGGGCCCTTAGGTACAAAGAATCTCTGCAGATTCTTCTCAGCTCGTTGCTGCAAAGATCTCCTCAGCATGAGTAGATTTTCCTCCTCAGTTTTTTCTCTGCAGAGTAGATTTTATCCTCACTCTGCAGAGGTAAAATTTTTATCAGGTGATGGAAGCGGTCAAAATCCCCCGGTCATAATCCCCCCAGTGGCCTTTTTTGCCATAACTTTTTACTGAAACCTTCTAGATGGATGAGTAATAGCTTAAATGGAAGCTAAGACTCTGGGCTACAAATCGGTATATTACTTGTCGCATCTCGATTAAAGATTCTCGAGATTTAATTATTTTTGTCTCAAATTTTCGACTTTTTTTTTTCAAATTTGAGACAAAAAGACTTTAATCCCGAAAAGCTTGAATCGAGATCCGGCGTGCAATATGCCGATCGGTAGCCCAGGGTCTTAGCTCTGATTTAAGCTATTACTCATCCTTCTAGAATGTTCCAGTAAAAAGTTATGGCAAAAAAGGCCACTGGGGGGATTATGACCGGGGGGGGATTTTGACCTAGTCTCTCAGGTGCACGAGCACTCAAGTAAGTTTAAGTCAGTCGTCTGGAATCTTGCTTCCTGGTTCAAAAAGATTGCTATTTAAGTTATGGGTGTTAGCTTACCTGGAAGCTTACCTCTTCATACCTTAACTTTTCCCCATAACTTTTCACCATAACTTTTCCCTTTAAAATATGGAAAAATCCCAATTTTAAAGGGAAAAGTTCAAAAATCAAAGATCAAAGTTCAAATCTGATCCCGGATTCGGACTCGGCGGGGTCGATTTACTCTCCAAAGGTTTCATCGTATTGACTCAAGAGTACTTGTAAAGCCTCAAAATACCTCATATACTTATGCCAAAGGCGCGAAAAGAGGCATGTTCAAATCGAATTTCGACATCGTTGTTTACTTCCAGTTGCAAGTCGTTTGCAATGACCCAATATAACATATGGCTATAAATGATATACAGTCGTCCCTCTCTACTATGACCAATTTCGGCCGAAACGGAATTTTTTGTATGGGAATTTAAAAATTTGAATTTAAAAATTTGGGAATGAAAAAATTTTGACCTTTTAGAGACCGGACCGAACCGGACCAAACCGGACCGGACCGGGCAAAAGGTCGGTCCGTTGTCATGCTTGGAAAAATGACAAAAGCGTACCCCGTATTGATTTTGAAAAATTTTCTCCGGCCGACGCCATTGGCGGCGGCCCGGAGAAAATTTTTGAATTTCACATCCAAAATTCAAATTTTCAAGTAAAACTTTGTATAAATTTCAAATTTTCCTCAAAATTTTGCAAATATTTTTTGTGTTTTTACCATTTTTTGACAAACGTTTGTCTCACGTCTTTCTAACTGACGGGCTAATTTCTGGGCTCTCTCTCGCTTTTCTCTAATCGTCTGCCAGATTTTTGTGCTATTATGAAAAAGCATACTTACTTAATTTCCATTGAATACTATTTTTTTGAAAATATTCGAAAAATCCTAGCTAGATCGACGATTTAAGTCGTAAAAAAGCGTTCTAGATAGATCCCATTTTTACTGAAAATTTTCCCAAAAATTAAAAATTTTTGTACAAATCCAAAAAATGAAAATTTTTGAAGTTAAAATCGGACCTATCTAGAACGCTTATTCACGACCTAAATAGTCAATCTAAACAGGTTCTATGCAGTGTCAAAAAATTTTGGAAAAAAATTTCTCCCTCTCTACTATGATCCATTTTGACCTGGATGGATTTTTTGTATGGAAATTCCCTCTCTACTATGACCCTTTTCGGCCAAAACGGATAGGGTCATAATAGAGAGGGACGACTGTACAGGTACAAGATATGTAAGTTATGGGTGTTAGCTTACCTGGAAGTTTACCTCTTCATACCTGAGAAATTTTCGAATCAGCTTAAGAAACATTTATGGATGAGACCATCCCGCACCGTAGTAGAGAACAGCGTAAGCGTGCGAAAGTGCCCACGAAATAGTGTGTATCTCTGTCCATCTGCCGTTCCTGAGCCCTATCGTTCCTGCGACCCACAGCTGTAATAAGAGCCTGGTGGAAAAGTTGAAGTCGGAGTTGTCCGGGTGCCTTATGGATTTGGTGCCATTTTTGTCAAGGACGCTGTAGCGAAAATCCTGAAAAAAGCGCTAGTATTGACAGGACGGGGAAGTAAAATTTCCGAGGATGAAAGAAAGAGAATTGCAAAATATCAAAGGAGGAAGTAAAAAAGTCTCTCTTTCGCGACAATAAACGGAACGTTATTTAAGCCTTAATAGGTATTCATCAGAATTATTATTCGGATGGCAGCTCGGAAGAATTTCTCTGCCTTGTTTCTCTCATCTCAGGAAAAGAAAGTCTGACAATAGCAAACCGAAAGTCCTCATGTCAGCTAGTCGAGATAATCGGCTAGTTTGTTGTGTGGTCGGTGATAGGAATAGGTTTCATTGAAAGTTGACGTCAACCGGGAGTGTCTGGGGGTGATAGTGCTCAATGAAGAGGATTACGGTATTTGTGTGGGAGCAATAGCCCTGAATACCCTTGTATGTTAA
>JAKKPZ010000954.1:0-12044 GCA_022814885.1 Ditylenchus destructor | reverse complement strand
GCTGACGTTCGAGGAGGGCGGGCGGGGCCGGGTCGAGGCCGATCCGCTGTCGCACGGCGATGTGGTGCTCGCGCGGAAGGACGCACCGGCTTCCTATCATCTTGCGTCACGATCGACGATGCGGCGCAGCGGGTTCACCGATATCGTCCGCGGCGAGGACCTGTTCGCGGCGACCCATGTCCCCCGGGCCCTGCTGCAGGCGCTGCTGGGCCCTGCCCGTGCCGCGTTACCACCACCATGCCTTGCTTACCGGCGCGGACGGCAAAACGGCTGGCCAAGGGGCACGGCGCCCCTACCCTTCCCGGCGCTGCGCGAAGCGGGCGAGGACGGGCGGGGTTGGCGGAGACCCCTGCGCCGGGGCGAACTCCCGATTGGATTCGCCGCGGCAAAGGCCTAGAGTCACATTCATGAAACTGTTCCTCATCCTGCTCCTGATCGCGGCGATGATCGCGACCGTGGTCGCCTGGTCCGCGGCATCATCACCTTCCTCCGCGTCACGAGGCGGATCTGAAGGGCGGCAACGGCCCGAGCGCATCGGCGCTCAAGTCGAACAAGATGATGCAGCAGCGTATCCTTTTCCCGGGGTATCGCGATCGCGATTCGTCGGGGTCCTGCTGTTGATGGCGAGCAGCGGCTAGAGCCTTCATTCAAAGCGGCCCCGGGCCGCTCCCCCGCCCGGCCGCCCATAGGAAAAGGGCGCTGGGTGGCCGGGGGGGGGAGGGGCCGGTGGGGAAACCCAGCAAATGGTCAAGCTCAACAAGATCTACACCCGCACCGGCGACGACGGCACCACCGGGCTTGTCGATGGATCGCGCGTCGCCAAGCACGATCCGCGCATGGCGGCGATCGGCGATGTCGACGAGGCGAACAGCGCGATCGGAGTCGCGATCGCGGCGATCGGCGGCGGCTATCCCGCCGATCTGCTCGAAACCGTGCAAAACGACCTGTTCGACCTGGGCGCCGACCTGGCGACGCCAGGCGAGGATTTCGCCCCGGACGAAATGACGCTGCGCATCGTTCCCGCGCAGGTGACGCGGATCGAGGCTGCGATCGACGAGGCCAATGCCGGGCTCGAACCGCTGCGCAGCTTCATCCTGCCCGGCGGATCGGAGCGCTCGGCGGCGATCCACCTTGCCCGCGCGGTCACACGCCGGGCCGAGCGCACCGCCGTCGCGGCATCGCGCGAGGTTTCGCTGAACCCGCAGGCGCTGGCCTATCTCAACCGGCTGTCGGACCTGTTGTTCGTGCTGGCGCGGGCGGCGAACCTCAACCGCGGCGGCGACGTGCTGTGGAAGCCGGGCGCGAACCGTTAAGTTCTGGAATTTCCGGAGGAAGGGCTGGAGCGGGTAACGGGAATCGAACCCGTGTATTCAGCTTGGAAGGCTGCTGTACTACCATTGTACTATACCCGCCCATGGAGCGCAGCATATCCGCGAGGGAGATGGTGGAAGGGACTGGATTCGAACCAGTGTACGCTCACGCGGCAGATTTACAGTCTGCTCCCTTTAACCACTCGGCCACCCTTCCATGCGGCACGCCGAAGCGAGTGCGGCCCATTGCCGAAGCGCGCCGCCCCTGTCAACGCCTTGCGCGGGAGATTTGTGCCGCCTAGCGTCTCGCGATGAGCAAGGGACCACGTCGCGGCATCGCCCATCGGGCAATTCGGGCAGTAGCAACCGCCCCCGTTTCTGGGGCCGCCACGCCGTGACCGCGGCGCTGGCCAATCCGGAGCGGACGGTGCGCAAGGTGTGGGGCACGCGCGAGGCGCTGGCGGCGCTCGACCTGCCGCCGGTGCTGCCGATCACCTATGCCGATGTCGCCGACCTCGCCCGGATGGTACCCAGCGACGCGCCGCATCAGGGCCTCGTGATCGAGGTCGACCCGCTCGAGGAAATCTGGCTGGGCGACCTGCTCGAATCGGGCGCCGACGACCGGCGCCCGCTGCTGGTGCTCGATCACGTCACCGATCCGCACAATGTCGGCGCGATCCTGCGCTCGGCCGCGGCGTTCGACGCGCTGGGGATCGTGACGCAGGACCGGCACGCGCCGCCCGAATCGGGATCGCTGGCCCGCTCCGCATCGGGCGCGCTCGAGCTGGTGCCCTGGGTACGCGTGGTGAACCTTGCCCGCGCGCTCGACGAGATCGGCGAAGCCGGTTTCTGGCGCATCGGCCTGGCGGGCGAGGCGAAGGGCACGCTCGCCGAGGTGATGGGCGATACCGGCCGGCGCTCGTGCTCGGCGCCGAGGGGGAAGGCATGCGCCACAACACCGCGCAGCATTGCGACGAGCTTGCGCGGCTGCCGATCTCGCCCAGGGTCGAGAGCCTGAATGTATCCAACGCCGCCGCGATCGCGCTGTACGCCGCGGTCTCGCGCTGAGAGGGGAAAGCGATGTTCGAACGAATCAAGGGCATCGCGCTGGTGCTGGTCGCCCCGCTGGTGCTGGTGGGGTGCGCGTTCAGTCCGGGCAAGTTCACCTCCTCGCTCACCCTGCTTGCCGACCGCAGCTTCACCTTCAGCTATCAGGGCGAGGTGATCGCCGTCGACTTCGCCAGCGAGATGGCAAGGGCATGGGCGATGCGTTCAAGGACGACGACGAGGATAAGAAGGAAGGCACCAGCACGACCGCGATGCTGCGCGCGGCGACCTGGCAGGACAAGGATGCCGCGAACGAAGCCAAGCCGGGCGGCGAGGACGATTCCGTCGAGGACGAGCCAAGAAGGAAGCCAAGTTCAAGGCGATCGGCGAAGCGCTGACCAAGGAAGCCGGCTACCGATCGTCACCTACAAGGGCAAGGGCGTGTTCCTGATCGACTATCAGATCAGCGGCAAGCTGACCCACAATTTCCTGTGGCCGTACAATATCGACGCCGAGGTGATCTTCCCCTTCGTGGTGGTCGAGATGCGGGGCAAGGACCAAATACGGGTCAAGGCACCCGCGTTCGGCGACGATGATTCGCCCGCCAAGGGCAAGGGCGACGACAGCAAGGCCAAGCTCGACGGCACCTTCACCCTCGTCACCGACGGCGAGCTGGTGAGCCAGAACAACGAGGATGGCGCGACCAGCGCGAACGGCCGCAAGACCGTGGTCTGGAAGGCGACCCCGCTGAGCAAGGATGCACCGATGGCGGTGGTCAAGGTCGCGCCGCTGCCCTGAGGGCGAAGTTCACGAAGGTACGGGAAACGCGATTCATTCTGTCAATTTCGTCGCCTTTGTCCGGCGGGGTCAGGCCAGGCGGATCGACGCGACCAAAGAGCGGCCGCGAGCGGCAGAACGACGCAAGCAAATGAAATCCAACATTGCAAGCGGCGGTTATGGGGGGGAAGCGGACCTTAGCCCGCAAGGCTAAGGAGAGCACCGAATAAGCGACCATCAAGACCAACGGAGCGACCGAGAACGTCATTCGACGCATGCCTCCTATGGCGAGATAACGGCGGAATAGCAGAAGCGGAATCCAAACGAGCGAAACGGCTAGCGCGCTAAGGAACCATCCGGACTTAAAATGCGCTGCTTCTATGGCTCCAAAATGCGGGAGCAGAACTAGCATATAGAACGCCGAGACCGTGGCGGCGGTAATGCGTGCGATAGACGCAGCCTTGGACATTCCTGGCTCCCCATGAACGCCGGCGAGCTTAATCCATCCATCTAGGTCGGCAATGGCGGTCCTTAGCGGTCGTTCCCTCGCTCCGTCTTCCATTGCATCGCACGAGGCGCCGCGGATCCCGGCACAAGGCCGGGATGACGGATGGTTTGCGATGATCGCGATCCGCCAGGGCCTTCGCGCCCCCTGACGGCCCCGCCCGCGATCAATCCTCGGCGGCGATCGTCACCTTGAGGCCGTCGAGCGCGCTGGTGAACTGGATCTGGCACGACAGGCGCGAGCGGTCGTCGCGGTCCGACGAGCTGTCGAGCAGGGTCGTTCTCGTCCTCGCTCATCGGCGTCAGTTTGTCCGCAAATTCCGGATCGACATGGACGTGGCAGGTCGCGCACGAGCAGCAGCCGCCGCACAAGGCGAGCAGTTCGTCGAACCCATTGTCCCGGATCACTTCCATGACGCTAAGGCCCACCTCGCCCTCGACTTCGCGTTCTTCTCCTTCACGCGTGACGACGATAAGCTTGGGCATCGGATTCTCCTGTCTATGTCGCGCCAATGCGGGGAACGTCCCGGCTTTCAAGTTTCACGCTTCAAAGGTTTCGCCTGATGGGCCTTAGCGCCGAACAGCTTCGCACTTCGCGGATACGCTGGGCGTGTCCGAACCCCTCATCGCGGCAGCGGTACCCGGGTGGGCTATCCCGAGCCGCGCATCCGCGACCGCGGCTATGAGACGCTGCTGCGCACCATCGTCGGCCAGCAGGTGAGCGTCGCGGCGGCAGTATCGATCTGGACCAAGCTCGGCGCCGCGCTGGGCGACCTGACCAGCCCCGAGATTCGTCGCCGCCGCGTCCGACGACGCGCTGCGCGCCGCCGGCCTCTCGCGGCAAAAGGCAAGCTATGCCCGCAGCCTCGCCGAGGAGGTGACGAGCGGACGGCTCGACCTTGGCAACCTGCCCGCCGACGACGAGGAAGCCATCGTGCAGCT
Organism: Ditylenchus destructor; assembly: GCA_022814885.1. NCBI lineage: Eukaryota > Metazoa > Nematoda > Chromadorea > Rhabditida > Anguinidae > Ditylenchus > Ditylenchus destructor. The sequence goes on along the minus strand of JAKKPZ010000954.1, from coordinate 7,464 downwards.
GACCCGGATCTAGGGCATCGGCCGCTGGTCGGCGGAAATCTATCTGCTGTTCGCCGAGGGACGGCCCGACATCTGGCCCGCCGGCGACCTTGCCGTGCAGATCGAGGTGGGAAGGATCATGGGCCATGCCGAGCGGCCTTCGGAGAAGCTGACCCGCGAGATCGCCGAACCCTGGCGCCGCATCGCGGCGCCGCGGCGATCCTGGCCTGGCATCACTACAAGGCCGACATGGACGTCATCTAGCACATCTAGGGCTGGCGCCCCTGCCCGTCCCTTGCCAAAGAGCGCGGGACAGCAAGGAGGCCTGACCCCATGAAGACCCGCGCCGCCGTCGCGTTCGAAGCCAAGAAGCCATTGGAGATCGTCGAGGTCGACCTCGAAGGGCCCAAGGCCGGCGAGGTGGTGGTCGAGATCAAGGCGACGGGGGTCTGCCACACCGACGCCTATACGCTCGACGGGTTCGACAGCGAGGGGATCTTCCCCTCGGTACTGGGGCATGAGGGCGCGGGCGTGGTGCGCGAAGTCGGCGCGAGCGTCACCAGCCTGAAGCCGGGCGACCATGTCATCCCGCTCTACACGCCCGAATGCCGCCAGTGTAAATCGTGTCTGTCCGGTCAAGACCAATCTGTGCACCGCGATCCGCGCGACGCAGGGCAAGGGGCTGATGCCCGACGGCACCACGCGCTTCAGTTACAAGGGGCAGCCGATCTTCCATTATATGGGCTGCTCGACCTTCTCGAACTTTACCGTGCTGCCCGAGATCGCACTCGCGAAGATCCGCGAGGACGCGCCGTTCCAGACCAGCTGCTATATCGGCTGCGGCGTCACCACCGGGGTCGGCGCGGTGGTCAACACCGCCAAGGTCCAGGTCGGCGAGACGGTCGTGGTGTTCGGTCTTGGCGGGATCGGCCTCAACGTCATCCAGGGCGCGAAGATGGTCGGTGCGGACGTGATCGTCGGCGTCGACATCAACCCCGATCGCGAGGAATGGGGCCGCAAGTTCGGCATGACCCACTTCATCAATGGCAAAGGCAAGAGCCGCGAGGACGTGATCGCCGAAGTGCTGGCGCTGACCGATGGCGGCGCCGACTACAGCTTCGACGCGACCGGCAATACCGAAGTCATGCGCACCGCCCTGGAATGCTGCCATCGCGGCTGGGGCCGCAGCATCATCATCGGCGTGGCCGAGGCGGGCGCGGAAATCAGCACGCGCCCCTTCCAGTTGGTGACGGGCCGCAACTGGCGCGGCACGGCCTTTGGCGGGGCCAAGGGCCGCACCGACGTGCCCAAGATCGTCGACTGGTACATGGACGGCAAGATCGAGATCGACCGATGATCACGCATGTGTTGAGCCTCGAGGACATCAACAAGGGGTTCGACCTGATGCATGCGGGCGAGAGCACCCGCAGCGTCGTCGTCTACTGACCAAGAAGGAGGGGAGCCATGTTCAGTCACGTCATGCTCGGCGCCAACAACGTCGAGGAATCCAAGGCATTTTACGACGCCACGCTTGGCGCGCTGGGTGCCCGCCGGGTCGCACCGATCCCAAGGGGCGCGCCTTCTACATGCATAATGGCGGCGTCTTCATGCTGAGCAACCCGATCGACGGCCAGCCCCATGCCACGCCAATGGCGGCACCGTCGGCTTTGCCGCGAACGGGCCAGAGGCCGTCGATGCGTGGCACGCCGCGGGGCTGGCCCATGGCGGCACCGCGATCGAGGATCCGCCGGGTATTCGCGAGGGCGCGTTCGGAAAGCTGTACCTGGCGTATCTCCGCGATCCGGCCGGGAACAAGGTGTGCGCCATGACCGGATGCCTGCGTGAACCAAGCGAGCTGGATCCTCACCCTCACCTGCGTCGACCGGGTGGGGATCGTCGCGGGCGTGACCGGGTTCCTGGCGCGGAACGACGGCTTCATCCTGGACAGCCAGCAATATGCCGATCTGGAGACGGGGCGCTTTTTTCATGCGTGTCGTCTTCACAGCGGGCGGGCCGGGCTTTCCCGAGGGGCGGGACGCGCTGGTCTCGGCGTTCCTGCCCGTAGCGGCCGAGTTCGAGCTGGACTGGGGACTGTCCGCGTCGACGAGAAGCCGCGCCTGGTGGTCGCGGTGTCGAAGGGGTCGCACTGCCTGAACGACCTGCTCCACCGCCAGCAATCGGGAACGCTGTCGGCGCAGATCGTCGCGGTGGTTTCCAACCATGACAGACTGCGCAGCCTGACCGAATGGCACGGCGTGCCCTATCACCACCTGCCCGTCGGTGAGGGCGGCAATGCGAACAGGAGCGCGCGATCGAGGCGGTGATGGAGGAGGCCGCCGCGCCTTACCTGATCCTCGCGCGCTATATGCAGGTACTGACCCCGGCGTTCGCCGACCGGCTGGCGGGCGCTGCGTCAACATCCATCACAGCTTCCTGCCCGGCTTCAAGGCGCCCGCCCCTATCATCGCGCGCATGAGCGCGGCGTGAAACTGATCGGGGCCACCGCGCATTTCGTCACCAGCGACCTCGACGAGGGGCCGATCATCGAGCAGGCGGTGGAGCGGGTCGATCACCGCGACAGCGTCGACGACCTGATCCGCATCGGCCGCGACATCGAGGCGCAGGTGCTGGCCCGTGCCGTCGATGCGCTGGGCGACGCCGCCTGTTCCTCAACGGCAACCGGACATTGGTGTTCAGATGACCCTCGAAACGCTTTCGACCAACAAGGCCCATGACGGCACGCAGGGCGTGTATCGCCACGCGAGCACGGCCACGGGCACGCCGATGACCTTCTCGGTCTTCGTCCCCGACCACGCCGAGGGCGCGAAGCTGCCGGTGCTGTGGTACCTCTCCGGCCTCACCTGCACCCATGCCAACGTCACCGAAAAGGGCGAGTATCGCGCGGCCTGTGCCGAGCATGGCGTGATCTTCATCGCGCCGGACACCAGCCCGCGCGGCGACGCGGTGCCGGACGATGAGGCGTACGACTTCGGCAAGGGCGCGGGCTTCTACGTCGATGCGACCGAAGAACCCTGGGCGGCGAACTTCCGGATGCGGTCCTATGTCGAGGACGAGCTGCCCGCGCTGATCCTGCGCGAGTTTCCGCAGGCCGATCTGTCGCGGCAGGGGATCACCGGTCATTCGATGGGCGGGCATGGCGCGCTGACGATCGGGCTGCGCAACCCCGACCGGTTCCGCTCGGTGAGCGCGTTCGCCCCGATCTGCGCGCCGAGCCAATGCCCCTGGGGCGAGAAGGCGCTGACCGGCTATCTCGGCGGCGACCGCGAGGATTGGCGTGCCTATGATGCCTGCGCGATGATCGCGGACGGGTTGAGGATTTCCGAGCTGCTGGTGGATCAGGGCGATGCGGACGCGTTCCTGAGCGAGCAGCTCAAGCCCGAATTGCTGGCCAAGGCATGCCAGGATGCGGGGATCGCCCTGACCCTGCGCATGCAGCCGGGATACGACCACAGCTATTATTTCATCTCGACCTTCCTGCCAGAGCATGTCGCCTGGCACGCCGCCCGACTGAAATGATGCCCGACCCGCATTGCTGATCCGCGTTCCGCCTCTAGCCTGCCCGCAGAATAGCGAGGGGAAAGTGTATGCGTTCGATGATTGCGGCGTTGGCGATGACGGTGGCGGCGGCAGGTGTCGCACATGCGCAGAAGGCTGCGCCCGAAGCCGATGCACAGGCGCTGGAGCTGCTCAAGCGGGCGATCGCGTTCCGCACCGTCGAAGGCCCCGGCAACCAGACGCCCGACTATGCCAATTATCTGCGCGACGCGCTGATCGCGGGCGGGTTCGCGGCGGAGGACGTGACGGTCGAGCGGCTGGGCGACACCGCGATGCTCGTCGCCCGCTATCGCGGAACCGCGAAGCCCGGCACCGCCAAGCCGATCGGCATCATCGGCCATATGGACGTGGTCGCCGCCGACCCAAGGACTGGGAGCGCGATCCGTTCACCCCGGTGATCGAGAATGGCTATATCTTCGGCCGCGGATCGACCGACAACAAGTTCAGCGTGTCGGCGATGGTCGCGGCGCTGATCCAGCTCAAGAAGGACGGGTTCAAGCCCAGGCGCGACATCATCTTCATGGGATCGGGCGACGAGGAAACCGAGATGAAGACCACCGCCGCGCTGGCGGAGAAATATACCGGGCTCGAACTGCTGCTCAACATCGATGCCGGCGGCGGCCGCTACTCGCCCGAGGGCAAGGCCGAATATTACGGGCTGCAGGCGGCGGAGAAGACCTATGCCGACTTCATCCTGACCGTCACCGATCCCGGCGGGCATTCGAGCGCGCCGCGGCCGGTGAACGCGATCGTCACGCTGGCCCGGGCGGTGGAGCGGATCGGCAATTACAAGTTCGCGCCCGAGGTGAACGAGATCACCAAGGCCTCGCTCGCCGTCGCGGCGGAGACCGCCAAGCCCGAGGATGCGGCGGCGATCCGTGCCTTTCTGGCCAACCCGCAGGACGACGGCGCGCTCAAGGTGCTGCGCGCCAATTACGGGCTGGTCGGGCAGATCGGCACGACCTGCGTGCCGACGATGGTCAATGCCGGCCACGCCCAGAACGCCCTGCCCCAGCGCGCCACCGCCAACATCAACTGCCGCATCTTCCCCGGCAATTCGATCGAGAGCATCCAGGCCAGGCTCAAGGACGTCGCCGCCGAGCCGGGCCTGACCATCGTCAAGGACGACAGCGGCGGCAAGCCCGGCCCGGCATCGCCGCTGCGGCCCGATGTGATGAAGGCGGTGACCGATGGCATCCATGCGCGCTTCCCGACGGTGAAGGTCATCCCGAGCATGTCCGCCGGGGCGACCGATTCGATGCATTTCCGCGGGCGCGGGGTGCCGAGCTACGGCATCGCGCCGATCTTCATGAAACAGTCCGACCAGTTCGCCCATGGCCTGAACGAGCGCACGCCGCTGAGCGAGCTGGCGCCGGCGGTCACCTATTTCCGGCGGGTGGTGGCCGAGCTGTCCAAGTGACCCGCTGAAGTGACCGCCCGCACCGACGCGCTGATCATCGGCGGGGGCCATAACGGCTCACCTGCGCCTTCTACCTCGCCCGGGCGGGGTTGAAGGTGCGGGTGCTGGAGCGACGCGACGTGGTGGGCGGCGCGGCGGTGACCGAGGAATTCCACCCGGGATTCCGCAATTCGGCGGCGAGCTACACGGTCAGCCTCCTCCAGCCGAAAGTCATCGCCGACATGAAGCTCGCCGAGCGTGGGTATCGCGTGATCGAGCGGCCGGTCAGCAACTTCTTCCCGCTCGAGGACGGGCATCTGATCCTGGGCGGCGGGGCGGCGCGCACGCAAGGCGAGTTCGCGCGCTTCTCGATGAAGGACGCCGCGGCACTGCCCGGATATTCGGACGCGCTGGAGCGGGTCGCGGAGATGCTGCGCAGCATGGCGCTCAAGACCCCGCCCAATGCCGGCGGCGGGGTTGCCGCGCTGCTCGCCGCGGCGGCGCAGGGCCGCGAGCTGGCGAAGATGCCGATCGCCGGGCAGCGCGACGCGCTGGCGCTGTTCGTCCAGTCGGCGCGCGAGTTTCTCGACCAGTGGTTCGAGAACGAGCACATCAAGGCCGCGTTCGCGTTCGACGCGGTGGTCGGCAATTTCGCCGGGCCGAGCGCGCCGGGATCGGCCTATGTGCTGCTGCACCACGTATTCGGCGAGGTGAACGGCAAGAAGGGCGCGTGGGGCCACCCGATCGGCGGGATGGGCGCGATCACCGGATATATGGCCGATGCAGCACGCGAGGCCGGGGTCGAGATCAGCCTGGAGGCTCCGGTCGAGCGGGTGCTCGTCGAGCCTGCAAAAGATGGGGGCGGCAAGGTCGCCGGCGTGCGGCTGGCGAGCGGCGAGGAGATCGCGGCGAAGCTGGTCGTGGCCAATGTCGGGCCGGCGCTGCTGTACCGCCAGATGATCGACCCGAGTGACCTGGACGAGGATTTTCGGCGAAGGATCGCGGGGTTCAAGACCGGATCGGGCAGCTTCCGGATGAACGTCGCGCTATCCGAACTGCCCGACTTCACGTGCTGCGGGCAAGGACGGGGAGCACCATCGCAGCGGGATCATCATCGCGCCGACCATGGACTATATGGACCGCGCACATGCCGACGCGGTGACCTATGGCTGGTCGAACGCGCCGGTGGTGGAGATGACCATCCCCTCGACCGTCGACGACAGCCTGGCCCCGCCGGGCGCGCATGTCGCCAGCCTGTTCTGCCAGCATTTCGCGCCGGTGCTGCCCAATGGCCGGAGCTGGGACGACGAGCGCGAGGCGGCGGCGGACGACATCATCGACACGATCACCGAACATGCCCCCAATTTCCGCGACTCGATCATCGCCCGGCAGATCCATTCGCCCACCGACCTTGAGCGCAAGTTCGGGCTGGTCGACGGCGACATCTTCCACGGGCGCATGTCGCTGGACCAGCTGTGGGCGGCGCGGCCGGTGCTGGGGGATGGCGATTATCGCGGGCCGATCGCGGGCCTCTATATGTGCGGCGCAGGCACGCATCCGGGCGGCGGCGTGACCGGGGCGCCGGGGCACAATGCCGCGAAGGAAATCCTGCGCGACGGTCGGTGATCGGGCGCTGGCTGCGGCGCTGATCGTTTCGCCCGCGACTTTATTTCCGCGCGTAACGCTGCTAACGGCGGCGCGCTCGTCCGGATTGGCCGGACTCGATTGAGGAGGGCGGACATGTTTAAACTCGTTTCCGCGCTCGCTGAAACGCGGCGACCAGCTACGGCTGTGTAGCCCGCCGGCCCCGAGCGGCCGGCCCCGTTTTCCCGACAATCGACCATCCCGCGCAGCGCGCGGGGGAGCATCGTCATGTATCTGCGCTTCATCGCGCCGGGGTGGGAGGTCCGCCGCGGCGTGGACCGTGGCCTGTTCGGCCCGGCCTATCATCACGCCCGCGACGCGGAGACGCCCGAGGGCATCGCGCGTGCCCTGTGGCACGAGATCCACTGGTTCGAGGACGAGCTGCCGGTGCCGCGGCGTGGCGCCTTCAGGTGCGATCGAAGCGGCGCTGGCGGGCGCACGGCATCTGCTGGTTCCGCGACGATGCCCGCGCGATGATCGCGCACGCCCATGTGCTGGCGGCATTGCTGCACGAGCTGGGCGTGCCGGTGACGCGTCACGTGACGCACCGGCCGGGCACGATCCTGTACCGCGACGACTGGCAGATCGTCGCCAAGCCCGACGCGGCGACCCCGACGCGGTGGCATTGAGCCGCCGCGCCGGGGCGTTGCCCTGCTTTCGGCGAGGCGGCGATCGGGCTAGACCCGGTGGCATGACGCATGACGGCGACCCTGTGTTCGAGATCGAGGCCGAGCTGTGGCGCTGGACGCCCGAGCCGCCGGCCAAGGCGAGCTGGTATTTCGTGACGATCACCGGCGAAGCGGCCGACGCGATCCGCGCATTGGGGTTCGAGCGGCGCGCGCTGGGCGGGACGCGCGGGTTCGGAT
>JAKKPZ010000953.1:0-12063 GCA_022814885.1 Ditylenchus destructor | reverse complement strand
AACGGAAGATAGTGACGGTTAAAATATTACTAAGTGTGCTTTACATCACTATAATAGTAGACCTGTAAGTACCGATTCGTCGCGAATAGTGTAATATAACTTTAATAAAAATAGTTGTCCCAAAAATAGTTAACCAGTTTGGCAAATAATAAGCCAATAATTTTCCATGGATTCTGAATTCTTAGAGCAATTCCATGGTAATTGCTCTAATTAATAGCCCACTAAGATTGTTGTAAGAATAATAGAAATTAGGGTATTGCTCATTTGAATTTAGTGGAATATACAACAGCAATATCAATTGTGTATTTCTGCCTTATGTGACTAGTTTTTATTTGATAACATGGACTCGTGCAAACAATCCGTTTCCCGGCCCATAATTCAATAATTCTCATACAGTATATATCGCTCAAAATAACAAGTTAAGTCAAATTAAGTTAAGAATAACAACAAAATCTTGTCTGCTGTTCTAGATTTAGTGTTATAAATATATTTACTGATGTTACATCATACCGTCATTGTTATATATATTACCGTTATATATCGATGTAGATGAATCATTAAGGAATAAGCACAATTAATCATGTTGGGTCCATCTGTAGAATACCAGAAATTAAATGATCAGTTTATCCATATTTATTGAAACTTATACAATAAAATAAGCATGAACGACAATTATTTAACAAAAATCCATAGGGGTTCGTTAAAATTGACGTATTCACAGTTATGTTAAATTAAGTAGCCATATGGCAAATTTGGCTCGAGAGCAAAAGATTGCAGTTGATTTCTTAAGCAGAGCATTTTCGGATTAGATTAATATACAAAAACAGAAATGTGGAATATGTATATTATAGGTTATATGCTTTTTATATAAGAAATGTTTTCCAGTATTAAATGTAACATTCGGCTTGCTTTATCTAAATAATAGATATGGATTTTCCTGGTCTATACGGGAGCAGAAATGGGCAATTTAGGGTCAGTATACGGTTTTTCCAATTTTTTGCTCTTTTTAGCTAGTATTTCGTATGCCTAATATAAATAGACAAAATTTAGACAAAATACAGTCTGAAATACAGAATAGCGTGATGTGAAATGTCCTATAATAAATATAATACCAGATATTAATAATAATATTAATAATAACAAATATTTTAATCCAATTAGACATCACTGAAATCATTGAGTTTTTTCTGCTGGTAGTCTTATTTTTTATTTTATAATTTTCATAAGAATCGTGATCAATTTTTGATTATTTTCATGCACAGGTATAAGGAAATAGCTCAGGTATAAGGAGTTTATGTGGACTATTGGTGCATGTGTAGCATTGTTAGCGGTATAGACATAATATCATAAAAACATGAACCTCATTCTGAATTTTATCAGGATTTTTCTACACTAGATATAGTTTAGTGGGAGAACTTCATGTTGGCTTTAGACCTCCATGTGGTCCATGACCCAGAGTATTGATGACATTACTGCGTAATTTATATCAGCTCGATCTTAATAACAACCTAAAAATTCAATTTCATAAGAATCGTGATCAATTTTTGATTATTTTCATGCACAGGTATAAGGACAGGTATAACTTGCCCAGAATTACCGGTTCCGTATCAGTTCTACCTCCGATAATGGTAGAATCAATTATGTAATAAGAAGAAGATGATGAATAACAATAATATTCCAGTCAGTATACTAACACAAGCACAGAAATGATCAATTTAGCGTCAGTATTCCATAGGACTGCCCAACGGCTTCGCCGCACGGCGGCGCCCACGGTCATCCAGGATTTCCGGAAGCCATAAATCCCGGCAGAATCGATCTTTGTCGGCGAGACCGGTACCAATCGTCTTGTCTCGCCGAGACGAAGCGATTGACGTATCACACGCCCGGATCCGAGCGCCGACTGGAAAGTTGCCCTTTTACGTGACACACGTGACACACGGATGTCACGTTTTCACGTATGTCAACCCCAAATCTGACATTGATAACCCCCCCCCTAAAATCATGGGTTTTGGGGGGTACTCGCGAGTTTGGGGTCCGGGACCCCCAAAAAACGGGTTATTCTGCTCGTGGGGGAGCTTCACCATGCGACTTAGAGGGATCCGATATACATATATATACTATATCAGGAGTCATCAGGTTGTAGGTCCAGCTTCGAAAGCCCATATAACCTAACAATTTCGCTGGCTTGCACCCTACCCCAACCCTTGTGAGACTCGGTTGTAAGTGAAACTGTTGTTGTATTGAAACTTTACAATAAAATAAGCATGAACGACAATCATTTAGTAAAAATCCATTAGAGTTCGTTATGTTAATAATAATAATAATAATCACAGTTATGTTAAATTAAGTAGCTATATACCAAATTTGGCTCAAAATCAAAAGATTGCAATTGATTGTTTAAGCAGAGCATTTTCGGATAAGATTATATGCTTTTATATGATTATTATATGCTTTATATATAAGAAATATTTTCCACTATTAAATGTAACAATCGGCTCGCTTTACCTAAATAAGAGATATAAATTTTTTGGTCGTATACGGGAGCAGACATGGGCGGTTTGGTGTCAATATACTAAGTTGTAAGCGATATTATAAAATGTTAATATAACTAACCATGTTTCAATTGGTCGTTTTTGTAACTACTAATACTTCTACTCGAATAATAATTTGGTTGGTAATCATTTTTTTAAATCAAACATATCGGCTAATAAAATTTAAGTCGTTAGAAACTTAAAAGACTTTATAAACTGTGTAAGAACACAATTCGTTGGCCGAGACGGGGATCATAATAGTTTGACTGCAATAGTGTAACTAATAAAACTTTTATAAAAACCAATAATTTGTGAATCGTAAATAATATAATATTAGCACCTATTTTGCAACATGAGGAGCTGTTTCTTTTATGGTAAAGAAATCAAAAAATTGTATGAGAAGGAATAAATTTGCTTATCTTGTATATTTTCTCAAAAATCATGGCCCCTCTGCTACCCAATAGATTGTGTCACAGGTAGAACGTGCCAGTTGGTAAATCTCGAATTTAAAGGGAAAAGTGCAAAACTAACATGACTGCGTTACAAATAGAAATATTGCCACATGTATTAGAGTTTGACAGTTTTTCATCAGTAATTAATACTATATGTAATATCATATGGTAAGTATCATAAATATCATCATATGAATGAATAAAACAAGGTATAATAAAACATCGTATATGCATAACAAACATGGATAATCGCTCGACCTTTAGTTGATCGAGTTTTGTGAGCCATACTGAGCTGTTATTTTTGTTTGATGTAAAAAGAGCGTAACGAAATGTTGAGACATTGATTTGATAAATTAAAAACATGCATAGGTAACTAGCCATCGTGTTCGGAATTCAATGATTTCGTACCTGCCATATCGTTTTCGGATTCCATATCGATGTGATACAACGTGACGATGTAGATATGGAAATAACTACGTCATAATTTATTCATGCACACGAAAAATTATCAATTTGTCTGTGATGCTGAGATAATTATTATTAAGTTCAATTATCTTATTTCAATATAGCATATAGAAGCATTTAAATTATTATTAATATTTGAAACAATACGTTTGTAATAAGAAAACTGCAATATAAATCATTCTTAAATTCATGAACATATGCCTCTTGTGAAAACTATCCTACTACTAATCCAAAATATAAAAGGCAACTTTTTAAAATATGACCGACACAAATAATGCATCAGCAGGTAGAGATTAGTAATTGTAGGTGTATTACTAAAATTTCAAGAGATAATACACTATTAACAACAAAATAAGTTTACTAATAATGTAACACCTGCATAGAATGATATTTGTCTTATATAAATCACCAAAAATAACATGTGGAAATTAAGTTGAATATCTTGTGTATGCTCTCAAAATCATGATTCATCGTCTGGCCAATGCTGGAATATTCGTATGTCCATATATGATAATTGCCAGTTGTTTAATAATTGTTTATGTATTATGGTTAACTAATTATTAATAATGCGGACCTATATATTACTTGCAATTGTATTTAGGAAATTTGAATACTTTATTTGAAATAATGGTATGTCACTTTATACAATAACTAAATTTTTTATTCATGACTGTTATTCGGCGACTGCTATTCGGCATTTTTTTTGCCGGAACTGCCGAAGATGGAGAATAGACATTGTCGGTGACATTCAATGGATATGATCGCAGGTATCACATCGGTTCAATCAATGAGCATGTAATAAACGATGGTAACAACTACAATTCATAATACAATTCATGCATCGTCTTTCAGTCATACCAATCAGTCAAAGTAAACTTTCATAATAAAACTAAGATTTAAAGCAATTGATTTAATACTGCATTTTATAATCCATGTTTGTCCTAATAAACATATTTTCTTCGGCGTAAACAATATAGACTGATATCATAATGTGGTAAAATTGTAAGAAAAAGTAATGCCATTTAAGAGAGATAGTATTTGTTTTAGTTGATAGTTAACATGTTAATGGATAAAAATCACAAGTTTCATTTTTATTATCGCTAAGGACATTGTAAATACCGTAAACTCTCTAATTAACCCCCACCTCTATTTTTATCCCCTTTAATTTTGCCCCCTAGAGGTCGATTGAATAATTATACCCCCTCTCATTTTGCCCCAAAAAGCCAAATTTTTCCAAAAATGCTAAAAATTTTAGTTTTTGGCGCAAATTTAAATTTTTTACATATTTTTTGGCATTTTTGCAAAATTTTGTAAAAAATGGCAAAAATTCCGAAAAAATTCAATTTTTTTGGGCGGGAATTCAAATTTTGAATTTTTTTGAAAAAATGTCATAAAATCTAAAATTTTTGAAATTTGAGTAAAATTCTCAAAAATTTTTCCCCCTCTAATTTTGCCCCCTCTAGAGGTCGATTGAATAACTAACTAAAAAATAAACTGTTTTTAATCAATAATTTACTATATGTAATATCATATGGTAAGTATCATAAATATCATCATATTAATGAATAAAACCGAGCAAAATAAAACATCGTAAATGCATAACAAACATGGATGATGATCGACCTTTAGTTGATAGAGTTTTTGAGCCATAATGAAGTGTTATTTTGGTTCAATGTAAATAGAGCGTAACAGAATGTTGAGACATTGATTTGATAAATTAAAAACATGCATAGGTAACTAGCCATCGTGTTCGGAATTCAATGATTTCGTACCTGCCATATCATTTTCGGATTCCATATCGATGTGATACGACAAAATTAGATATTAAATGGTCATTACATCATTATAATAGGCTGATTTGTTAAAATAGTAACGATAACAATAAAATAAAATGCTACGCGTGATCATCCCGCGAGGTTCCACTGACGAAGCCACTGTGGATTTGGTGATGTATAATTTTAAGTAATATCTTTTTTTGCCATGAGATGCGAAAGATGAAAGTACAAAAGTACGTGAGATTTCTATTTTTCATACGTAGATAAAGCCTCATAGTAGACACATTAAACTTTAAACATGCGTAACTTGCAAGTTCAGTGGGATATGATAAGTATCATAAATATAATCATATTAATGAATAAAACAGAGTAAAATAAAACATCGTATGTACATAACAAACATGGATGCTTTAGATGATCTGATTTAGGTTAATAGAGAAAATATTGATATAGTGGAATAACACCAAAAATTTATAATAATTCAAGTATCATGTGTATAGTATGTATATGTAATATAAACAACACTATATGTAATATCATATGGTAAGTATCATAAATATCATCATATGAATAAAACAGAGTAAAATAAATCATCGTATGTACATAACAAACATGGATGCTTTAGATGATCTGATTTAGGTTAATAGAGAAAATATTGATATAGTGGAATAACACCAAAAATTTATAATAATTCAAGTATCATGTGTATAGTATGTATATGTAATATAAACAACACTATATGTAATATATATAAGAACTGGATTGAAGATAAAATACGTATAGTGTATATTTTGGATGCGTTTTCGGTAAACCAGTAATAACTAAAACTCAATAATTTCGCTCTTTAGTACACGAGCGTTAAGTAAATAAAATGCATAATAGACACGACTTTTCCTCCCTTATGTATTCAAATTTAAATAAACTAATTAATTAAACAGTTATTAGAAGGTAGCGCTTTAATAAAAATTTTGGCATTTATTCTTTATAAAACATGTAACAGCACGAGTTACCAAAAATATTTTTTTTAATTTTTCATGACACATGAAGAAATCCACCAAGAAATAATTATGATAAAATAATAGAAAACATTAATAAAATAAAAATTCTGTGTTGAACAATTGAAGGACAATCGACGATACTAGCGAATAGTAACGAACGATAATCGATGAAACGATAAGTCTCGCCATTTCCGCTATCTTAATATAACAACTTAAGTTTAATAAACATTTTCATAAAACATGAGCTTGCTTATATACAATTCTATGCGGATATAGCTATACATAATTAATGTGTATAGACATAGTTGGGGTTGGATTAGCTTAAAACAACATGTGAGACTAGTATAGACGCTAAAATGATTCATGGGGATTGCTGATGATATCGCCTAGTTGGGGAATAAACATGAAATCTAACCTTTTGAAATCTAACCTTCCGCTCTTTAGTACACTTACAAGCGTTAAGTAAATAAAATGTATAATAGACATAATGTTTCCTCACATAATTATTCAAATTCATTAGTTGAATTGTTCTGTCATTGATCAGAATCAATCATTGATGATATAATCATTGATTATATAATCATTGATGATTGATTCTGTAATGATGTGCAATTGAACATAAGTGACTATAAACATTTAAAAAAGTCACATTTTCGCAAAAAAATTGTGAGAGTAAAATTTATTCTCTCATTGAATATGACAATCTGTTGTAATTTTGTTTTGTATTGATCTCAGAATCTCAAATAACTCTGATTTGAAGTTTAAAAAAAAATACAAAAAGAGCTTTTTGCCATATACAGAGCGAGAAAAACAAAAAATACCAAAAGAGCGATTAGCCAGGCAGAAATCGTCGCAAAGTAAAAAATCGGAGTATGAATGAATGCCACTCAGAAGATCAACCTATGCTCATTCCACTGTCAAAATGCTTGTATGTCCACACACAATGTTCAATGTCCAGATCCAGTTCCACAAATATCCATGACCAACCTGGATCAACAAATGTCCATCTACTACCATGCCGAAATTATGATAAAGCCATGTCCAGCCAATGTCCAGAACCGGCCTAAATTCATTCAGGCCCATGCTTACTCAATTGCTCCACTCGCCGTGCTCTCTGACTGTCTCACTCAATCCATTCGCCGTGCTCTGACTGTCTCACTCAATCCATTCTCCGTACTCAGACTGTCTCACTCAATTCCACTGTCGTGACAAAACCACTCAATTACCCGAACTACCAGAACTACGTCTAATGTCCCGATCCAACACGGGACCAATCAAAAGACACTTTTGATTGCTGTATTTTGGGGCTTGCTCTTTTCATATTTTGAAGATGTGGGTCCATCTTAACCGTTTCTGGGGGAGATGTCATAAGATAATTTCAACTTTTCCATTGTTCACATATTCTTTTACCTAAAAGCGGAGACCCTTTAATGTACCCCGGGAAGATGTAGTGTATGGAAAAGCCTAAGTTTAGTCGGTCCTGTTTCCTCACATAATTATTCAAATTCATATAATTAACATTACTCTTGGTAATGATGCCTATAACTTGTATTAAAACACGCGCTGCAATCTTTCAAGTTTAATAATAATTGTCTTGTTAATCATGTCAACACGTAGCATAAATATATTTGACATAAATATATAACAACAAGCCCCAGTCTCACTCTTGCCTCAGTCGAGGTCTGTTATCTGTCTATTCCTTTCCCTGGGTCGGTCAGCCTTGAGGAGGTCGTACCGGTCGCAGGATATTGTCTATGTACTTTGATAACGGAAAGATAAACTGTTAATACCCAAAAGCATATTGTACAACAACAATACACACAAATCCTACCGCTACACAATTAAGTGATTTCGTACTTGTGCCATATCGTTTTAGCATTCCATATCGATGTGATATAATGGAATCACAGATCAGGTTGAGGCATTGAGTTAAACATGGAGTCAAACAGTCCGTTTATTTTTCTAGCTTTTGCTTACCTAGTAATGTGATTAGTATTAATTTATTCAACTGTAATACATATTGGATTCGGTATCCATATTAGATGCATTCCCCTTAATTAAAGCTCTGAACCACTTGGGGTCTGTCTGTAGTCACTAATTGTTTAGGACGATCCAGACGACATACAGGGGCGAGTGTTAGCTCGCCTATAACTTGCATTAAAATATGTGCCTGCAATCTTTTTGTTTAATAATAATTGGCTTGTTAATAATGTCAATACGTGGCATAATTATATTTTACATAAATATATACCAAGAAGAGTAATATCGCTTTAGTCTCTGTTTAATTTTTAGTCTCTACGTTTTAGTAAAATTAGTTAGTTCAGGGTAGTCTGAATAGAAATAAACATCATGAAGTTCTTTTCCAGACGTAGATGAAGCTCTGCCCGAAGCTCAGTCTAGTTGGTGGCAAAAACGGTGTTCTTTGTTCGGACAATTCACGTAAGTCGTATAAGTATATAAGTCTCAGGTTAAAAATAGATTTGTGATAAACAGTAATTTTTTAGCTTTTAATTTCCTAGTAAAAATTGAGAGTTTATGGGGGTTGGAGTGCAAAGAAAATAATACATCATGAATTCATCCGGATTCATCATACCCTGCAGTATAGAGGTTAGCTTATTAACAAAATTGCAATTAACAGGCTTCTAGTTGCCAAACTAGAACTTCTTCTTGCCAAAGTACTGTGTCTGTATATCGTTATAATGAGCTTAAGTTGTACAAAAAAATAAATAATAAAATTGACTGTCCTGCATACGTCATTCTCTTTGAATCATTATTTTTAACATAGGAAACAAAAATAAAAACTTAAATTCTAGATCGCGCGGAATAAAATCCTTTGATACAAATAAAACATTGCATGTTTATAAACGAAAATCCAATAATATTAATAATAAATAATAATTCACTAATAACATCATATTTAAAGTGTGCTTACCGTATTCGCTGTAAATGCTTCCCCCTGCAATTATTTCCCCCTCTATTTATTACCCCCTGGAGCTCGAACGATTTATTATTACCCCCCTAATTATTACACCCGCCCCCAAAATGTGTCAAAAATAAGCTAAATTTTCTATTTTTGTTGTGTTTTTAGCTATGATTTCGTATTTCAAACACAAATAGACAAAATATAGACAGATTAGTCTATTTTTTACTGTTTAGCTTAAATTTCGATTATTGTCATATTTCTTTGCAACATTTTCCTAAATGCGGCCAAAAATTGGCCAAATTTTGAGAAAACAAGAGAATGACGATGCAATTTTATCTGGAAAATTGACATAAGCTCGTCTGTATCAGATTTTATGTTACTGTCGAAAAATGTTTAAAAGAGCATTTTTAGTTCCAGGCAAACTAGGAATGGTATATGGCGAAATTTGGTAGATAGAATCAGCTTGAAGTGAGATAGTGGGAAATAACCAACCCTCTTTGAAAAGCTTTCTCATTGCCTTGCAAATACTGAGCGCTTATCGTTTCTGACAGACGACAGTATAAACGCGCTACGCACGCGGGGGAAAGTGGAGGGGATTTTGTATTTTTCTCTCGCTTTTACCGCACAAAAATACTATCTCAATCCCCCGGCCAAACCCCCGGCGGATTCACTTTGTGTAATTGTGAAAAATCAAATCGATTTGATTTTCTAGAACAAAGGAGTTTGTTTTGGAATAACAAAAATGAAATTGTCTTCTCTGTACAGAGCATTTTCGCACAGACATCAAATTTTGGTTGTGTATGCCATTGTGTATGTCGACAAAGACATGTTTTATGTCTGCTTTACAACGCTTTTTCTTCGGGAGATTGGACGAGAGAATACAGCGCTGTGATTAAACTATAAGAAAAATACTAAATCCCCCGGGGGATTCCCCACGTGCGTACACCTAGTTTTACAGGGTAGCGTGACACTTGCGCGCCAAACATTTGCGCGCCGGACATCCTATTATCCTCCAATAGAGAGCTATAATAAAGATCAAACTTGACTATATATGGCATAATACATGTGTGGTTAATAAATCATGTAGATATAATAATACACATATTTTTATTGTCGTGACGTACTATCAGTTATTCATCTTCATGTCATGTCTTAACATTATTTGTATTGGCTTTGTTGTAGCCATCATTGTCACAAAAAATATTACTTAAGGTAATTTGGTTAACATCATCATAAACATCAATATAAGTAATAATTTGTATTGTAATTATCAATCAATTCCAGCATAGCAGAATGTAAATGTTTGTAGACTAAACAAGGAATTTGTATTCTTGCTAAAGTTATCCTTAGCTGTTCTTTAGCTTTATCCCTGGCATTCCATTGGTCATACTGTACTTTTTTCATAGGATATTTATTTAAAAAGAGTTGTTAACATTATCGAATAACTAAATTTGCCTAACCAATACCTTGGCTTTATCGATTCATAAACGCAGATTAATCACTTGCTACTCGTTAAACTCACTCAACTCGTGACACAAGGACAGACAAATAATCTTAAATGAGTAATGTCTTAG
This sequence comes from Ditylenchus destructor, assembly GCA_022814885.1. Classification (NCBI taxonomy): domain Eukaryota; kingdom Metazoa; phylum Nematoda; class Chromadorea; order Rhabditida; family Anguinidae; genus Ditylenchus; species Ditylenchus destructor. Next base: position 1,345 of record JAKKPZ010000953.1, on the reverse strand, counting down.
GTAAGGCGTTATGGCTAATAAGTATCAAGTTATACAAAGAGGCATACAAACATTGAAAAAAATCTTACTTTGCCAAATGGGACAGTTTGTCGAAATATTAAAAACAATTTAATGACTAATCGTATCAAATAATTATTCTCTGGCCGTAGAACAATTGTCGTTGTATTTGAGTAAATGTAGTGGAATTATAAAAAATAATGAAAACCCAACTTTATAATTTGGGGTGTTTGTTTGATCAGTTGTTAAATCGAAGTGAGTATCGTATATAATAATTGAGACAGAGTTGTGATCTTGATATATAATTAGTTTGGGGTCATAGAAATATAAAAACTTGGTACAGACATAATAGACCAGATAAAGTTGGTTGAGTTTGCATTATTGATGTGATTATGAACTATTGCTGAATATCGTTTGTAAGACATCTAATGATACTTTCCCACAGCGATTATCAAGCTACAATAACTTATTTTTAATCATTTACTTCGATTAATTTATGAAATCATAACTAAATAAAACTTCATGCTGTGTGTGATTAAAATTTGGACAAGATATCTGATAATAACGTTGATATTTAATAATATTTAACAATTAATTTTTAATAATTGTTGTGCCTTTATGATACGCGAAATAAATTAAATACAATATCATGTCGTTGTAGTATCGTTTAATGTCGAAATATTTATTAATGTCTATTAATTATTGCGTTTGACTAAGGTAAAAATATCTGAGAACAACATAATGTTGACAGATTATCAAAGGTAGTTTCACTTCGATGCAAACGCGAGAATAACTACTTACCGACATGTTGAGCAGGCAAAATTGTAATAAAAATATGCTTAGTATTTTAACATAAACCGAAAGCAATGTATAAATAATTAACCAATCCGGCAATAATCTCCAGATTTTAAAATTTTCATGGAAAAAGGTTGTTAAATCGTAATGTCGGATTTCTAGTCTTCTTCACATATTGAACAATTTTGCAATAATTTAAATTTATATTTTAAAATATGAGACAATAATTACAAAGAATACGATAAATAGAGTTTTATTGTTGCTTATCTTTTATATTTTCTTAAAAATCATGGCCAACCGAAATTGCATATTGTTATAATGATTTGTGTCATAACGTAAATAAATATTTCGTGTATAAAAACGAAATGGACTTACGGTTTTTCATGGACGGAATCATTGGTTGGAATCATCGTTGTAGCTTGGTGTCCTAGGATAATGTAATAAATAATAATAAATAATAAAAAACATGCTATGTCGTAATGTCGGATTTCTAGTCTTCTTCACATATTGTATGTTTGCTTAGTTAATATAAATAAATCGTGATATCGCGGCA
>JAKKPZ010000952.1:0-12099 GCA_022814885.1 Ditylenchus destructor | reverse complement strand
CCCTGCAATTGAGAAATCCTGTGTGAGTTTTATAGTAAATCGACTACATTGTATTTTCTTACAATTGCAGCAAACTTTGGAATGTCATTGTATGGATATATATTTGTAATCGTTCAATTACCTCGCTAAATCCTCGTTGCGCGCCTCTAGCACAAATGAAATTGGCAGAAGTATATCCGTGGGCGGAATAGATACTAAACATTAATACAAATTTCAGAGGTGATATTTTTAAATCAAGCTATAATTTCAAGGCTAATTTCAAGGTATGAAATTTCAGGGAATAAGATATTGCCAATTTTAACACGGGAAAAATAGATTTAAATCTGCTATCAGCGTAATTAAGTTTGGTACGCAAAAATTTGGCGCAGAAATTTGTCCCCATGATTTCATTAACCTACACATTGCAAATGTCTGTGCTTTCGTAAGGAACAGACGTTTCATCCCGGAATTCAGACACCTTGTTCGACGTCGCGCTATCTTAAAGAGCTTAATTCCCAGTTTAAAAAATTTATTTTAAGCTCACTGGTTTTATATTTGTCCCAGCCGGAGAGATGGGCCATAGAGCCCTTGGTCTCGGAAAATGCGGCGTCGGGGATGCATACCTTGCGCAGCTTTGGACCAAGTTCTAGCGGTTCTTTCAGCTAAAATACAATAGATCTAGAAATTTAGAAAAATGCCGTCGGGTGTCTAAATAGACAGAAAAAGTGAATCAGCAAGGAGTTGACAGATCTTAATCTTCACTCCTAGACGGGGCCTCGCATGTTATGTATCTAAAATAAGCCTTTTCTGAGTAAGGAAAAACGATCTCGGTATCTTTTTCCTACAAATGTTGGCCATTTATGGCTTAAAAAGTTTTGAGACGTTTTGCCAAAGTTACATTTATGGTCATATACTTTTCTTGCGACGCCTAACCTATCCGAAAATTTGTAAGACTGTCGAAAATTATTGGTATAAAAATTTTTTTGATACTTTTTGTTCTAATTTCGAGACCCCTTGATACTTCTATTTTTGTCTCAAAATTGGACCGAAAAAGCGACCAAAAAATATATTTTCCAAAATTTGCTTTAAAAAGTCAAATTTTTCTTCTTTTTTAACGTTTCACAATTCCATAGGACTGCCCAGCGGCTTCGCCGCAAGGCGGCGCTCACGATCTTCCAGGATTTCCGGAAGCCATATCTTCCGGAAATCGCAAAATTACCCGGCGAAACCGGTACCAATCGACTCAGCTGGCCGAGACGAAGCGATTCATGTATCACACGCCCGGATCCGAGCCGCGCAGCGAAACTTGCCCTTTTACGTGACACACGTGACACACGGATGTCACGTTTTCACGTATGTCAACCCCAAATCTGACATTGATAACCCCCCCTAAAATCATGGGTTTTGGGGGGGGGGGGGGGGGTACTCGCGAGTTTGGGGTCCGGGAACCTTAAAAAGCGGGAGAATTCTGTTGGGAAACGACTCACACAGTGCGCCTTAGAGCAGGGTTTCCATTTGTCCTTATTTCTAAGATTTGTCCTTATTTTCGGCCAATGTCCTTATTTTGTCCTTATTTTACGCAATATCCATTTCCAAATGGGAATTTTTGAAATACAAGTACATTTTTCCTAAAAATTTTCGCCTGCGGCGCTATTTGGATGCCATTTTTACTCCAAGTATTTAAAAATAGTGCAAATTTTTATAAATATCGCCTAAAATTGAAAAATTTTCGCCTGCGGCGCTATTTTTTCATTCATGCAGAATAAAATATTGGCATTATAGTTTCGGCGCGAATTTTAAAAATTTGAAAAAATGCACCCCTAAGAATGCACTTGGAAAAAATTTTTGCCAAAAAAACCATGGGGGGGACCCTATGGTTTGGAAAAATTATAAAAATATCCTTATTTTTGACCCCGAAATCTTAGTTTTTGGGGCAAATGTCCTTATTTTTGGAGCCGAGTCGATGGAAACCCTGGCCTTAGAGGGACTCGATACCTACATAAAGGTTTTGGGGACGGGGGTACTCGCGAGTTTGGGGTCCGGGACCCCCAAAAAGTGGGTTATTCTATTGCGGGGGGAACACGGACATTCACCAATCAACTTAGAGGGACCCGATTGATCCATAGAAGCATGCATTGATTACTCTATTCAAGGTTCCAAAATCGAGTTCCCTTGATTTTGTCCCCTTTTGGGAATATAAGATCATACAATTAATGCTGCCAAGTCGTACGCATACAATTGATCCGTTCCTCGCATATTGAAGCCTTCTCGAATTATAATCTTCTCAACTTCAACCACAGTAGAATTACCCTGCTGAATGTCCCCCATTGTTACTGCTCCAATATACACTTTCACCTCATTGGGCTGGAATTGGGTCCTGGAACCCATTCAGTTATCGAAAAATTGGCGAAAAAATCGTTTTGGATAAATGAGTTTTGACTACGACTAAAAAATCAAAAAATCAACCGACACTCAGGAATCAGAAAAACAAAGAATACACTTCTAATGAGTCCATGGAAGTATGACGTGTGTCACAACCAAGTTGACGACATGATTAAATGACATATCCGTGAGTAATAAAAATAGTTTACCATTTCGGAGCAAAGGGCTCGACGAATTCGTCGAAAATAAATCCAGGTATCGGACAGGCCTTTCTAATGAGCTTGGTCTCATAGAACATTGAGTGAGCCGTGGTGAGAATCACTTTTGGGTCGATAACGAAACCAGTGGATGAGATTTCTATAGGCTTGTGACCACCGCAGTCGTAAACTCCTTGGATTAAGGTCACCCATGGATAGCTTGATCCCGTTGAAGTGTGGCCACCGATGACCTGTTGTGATAACTTTTTTATTATGTACGCAATTCTTCTAATTCTACCATATCTTTGATACAGTGAAACCTCGATATAAGAACATCCTTATGGGACCGGAGCTAGGTGTTCTTATATCGAGGGTTGACTGTAGTATTTTACGAATGTCCATTTGCAGCTCGACCTATGCCAATATTCGCGACAAAAGGCCGTGCGAAATTCACATAATCCAGGTCAAATCTAAGTTAAGTCCTTGAGAAATGGCTTAAAACGATCCTAGGTTTTAGATTCCTCAACTTTAGACGTTTTTGAGTCAAGTTATCCTTACTTTGCCAGCCGGCGTCATTGCCGGTTCCATGATGCCGCATCTCGCAAAACAATTAGTTTCAGCCAACTTTTCCGAGGGCGTCTGACTTAGAAAACGCTCAGCATAAATAATAATTAAGGGAAGCACAAGAAAAATACGCATTGTTGGTTATAGCTAAATTTGGTTACTGACGAATAGTTTGGAATAGTTTTCGGTGGGCCGCGGGCGAAGCCCGCGGCATACCTTTCGGTACCTTTTTCTAACTCACACTTACAGAAAACCTACAACTATTGCTTAGCTTTACAGTAAAGATCTTAAAATCTGTAGTACTTTTCAAGAAACTTGTATGGATATTATAAACTTTAGAACTTTTCAGAAACTTGTCTGGATCTTCAAATCTTTATAACTTTTCAAGAAACTTGTCTGGATCTTAAAATACTTATATTACTTACTCACTTACTCACTTACTCTTACTTACTTACTCACTTACTCACTTACTCACTTACTCACTTACTTACTCACTTACTCACTTACTCACTTACTCACTTACCCACTTACCCACTTACTCACTTACCCACTTAATCACTTACTTACTTACTCACTTACTTACTCACTTACTCACTTACTCACTTACTCACTTACCCACTTACTCACTTACTCACTTACCCACTTACTCACTTACAAACTTACCCACTTACCCACTTACTCACTTACCCACTTAATCACTTACTTACTTACTCACTTACTTACTTACTTACTCACTTACTCACTTACTCACTTACTCACTTACCCACTTATTCACTTACCCACTTATTCACTTACTCACTTACCCACTTACTCACTTACCCTTACTCACTTACTTACTCACTTACTCACTTACCCACTTACTCACTTACTCACTTACTCACTTACTTACTTACTCACTTACTCACTTACCCACTTACCCACTTACAAACTTGCCTAGATCTTAAAATAATGAATACTTCTCACGAACCTTCACTTGATCTCAAACTCTTGATTACTTCTTCCGAACCTTCACTTGATCTCAAAATCTTGAACACTTTTCAAGAAACTTGCCTTTATTTTAAAATCTTGAATACTTCTCCAGTTCTTCTCTTCTTCAGTTCTTCTCCAATTCTTCTCTTCTTCTCCTATTCACTTACTCACTTACCCACTTACTCACTTACCCACTTACTCACTTACTGACTTACCCACTTACTCACTTACTCACTTACCCACTTACTCACTTATTCACTCACAATCTTGAATACTTCTCCAGAAACTTCCCTGGATCTTAAAAGCTTGGACTCTCTTCAATAACCCCAAATTCTCAGCTCTTTAGCCTGAAACCTATCAAAAAACCATTTTTTCAAAAAACCGAAATCCAAAAATTCCAAAAGCAGTAATACTCTAAATCACCTATATTTACGATCTAAAACAAAAAGAACAAACTTTCACTTATAAAACCCCTTAAAAAACGTTTTTTCAGTTTTGGCGCGAATTCAAATTTTCAAATTTCTAATCTGATTTCAAATTCGGATTCAGCATATCCGAAAACCCCTGTATGCAAATTTTCAGCAACATTTACCGTCAGAACCAAAAAACCCATTTTTTTACCAAAAATGACCAAAAAATTCATAAAAATTTGTACAAAAACCGAAATCCAAAAATTCCAAAAGCAGAAATGCTCTAAATAACCTAAATTTGCGATACAAAACAAAAAACAATATACTTTCCCTAGTCAAAACCCTTAAAAACACGTTTTTCAATTTTGGCGCGAATTCAAATTTTCAAATTTCTGATCTGACAATTTTCGGGAAACCTACAGATCATTACCTACAAAATGAGCTATCACTCATAAAAAACTAACGAACGGATCGTCAGATATAAGCCTCGCATTCAAGCATTCAAGCATTCAAACAGAATTCTGCAAAATAATATAGTAAAATCACAATCTTATGAGGTATTTTTAGACAGATATGGTTCAATATAAAACTAATAAGCTAGCGGTAAACTTATCATTCATAGAAAGAAAGTTATAATTCGAATAAACTTTGGTATAATTTTAAACTATACTCCAATTTATTTTTATTTCGGAAATAAGCAAAATTTTTAGTGGAATCGAATGTTACACAAACGGATTGATTGGCCTTGAGCAAAGACATATTCTACAAGAAAATAATCAGGTCATCATTCCCCTTTGGAATTTCGTTTCAGCGTCAGTTTTAGGGGGAAAAGAGCAAACAATGCGCGAAACAACATTGAGTGAAAGTGTGACGATGACATACTATTGGTTTGGCGGGAAAGTCTTTTCGGTTTTTGAAAGCCAATTTTTATTCATCCAGAGCAAAGCTTTTCATGAGTGTTATATACCGTTGGATAGCCCATAGATTCTAGAATGTTGCAGGGCTCAACATGAAAAATTTGGTGTCGAGGTGCAAATGTCCCGCAGTGCAAATGTCCGTGTCCGTAAAGTTTAAAGTCAATTAACAACCAGTTATCACATGCTATCTCCCTTTACCGTTGTTTTTCAAGTCAGCGTTCAAGTTGGATCGAAATTTACTCAGACAGTTTAATTTAAAATTAAAAGATTCAAAGTCATATTTATCCTGGATGGAAAACCATAATAGGTGAAAAGAACATTTTATCACAAAACTATTCCAGAATTGGCCCAGGTAAAGTTTTAAGTCAATTAACAACCCTTCGAACCGTGGTTTAGCCGAAATATTGTGATTTGGCGTTGTCAAACTGGGAAAAACCTAGTCATTAGCTACTAGGAAAGTAAAGCGGAACACTTTCTCGAAAAATGTATACCTCATATATTTTTTAGAATTACTTGGGCAGAAAACGCCCCATCGTACGGTAAAGGTTCACGATTCGTGTATATTATCACAATAAATAGCACTCATAAAATGGTTCATGTATCTACTCTCTAACTTCTCTCTCACTGCCTGCTAGTCATGACAAACTATCCTTCATTTTATACCTCTTGGGCATTTCCTATGTCCACGGTTATGATCAGCATCGAAAAACAGAACAATGCATTTCTTTAAGAGTGTATTTGACAAAATCAAGTAATTGACAGAATGATGGTGTGGTGTATATTTTTGGTTTAAAAAAATGTCGGCATCATAACAAAAGATATTCTAAATTTTCGCAGTAAGAATTTTTAGGCTGTAATTATCAGCTTTACATTGGCACAGACATCATCACATATCCAGTCATCACTCCGTTATGTTTTTTCTCAAGCCATGTTTCGCACGCAGCAGTTAGCTGAATTGTACAGCCAAATAACATGAAGAGTACAAGTAATCGCTAAAAATGTGTGGGATATGTTTTTGAGGTCGAAATTAGCAGAGACGGTTTTTATTTAAAGTACACGTTTTTGGTTGAGAAAATTTTCGGAAGTAAAAACTTTTAACGATGATGAAATCATTCGCATTTTTATCCGATGTTTCCGTCCTGGACATCGCTTTTGGGACATCCCTACGGTTGTTGTACCTAAAAGGGGCAGACATGGTAAGAGATAAATGGGTGCCCATTTATCTCTTGTCGTATGCTAAAGTGGCTCATTTATCCGCTGTCTGTTTTCTCCTTCTATCCGTCTGTCTACTAGTCATTATAGCCTGTCTTTTTTCGCTGCTTTGCAAATCACCTCTCATGTGCAGCAATTTGTAGAATTGAAATGTAAAACAGAGCATTATCGATAGTAATTGAAAAATAATGAATGAAGATACAAGTAATTAACAAATACTGTGGGTGGAATGTTTTTAGTGGACATGATTTTCGCAGTGTTTTTAATTCTGCGTTTTTTCAGTGAACTAAACTTTTCGTGGAAAAATTTTCATAGAAATTTTTCATGGATAAAACTTTCAGGGTAATCATTTCATTTCATTAAATGGTCTGTCTGCCAATTATCACAGCCTATTTCTTTTTCTCTCGCTGTATTTCTTTAAGAGTAAACATTTCTTCCTTTAAAGATGTTTTGCGGTTTGTGTTTCGAACGATAATTTTACATAAAACTGAAAGGTTGAGCTGTTAAAGTATAAAGTCTGTTATGATTAAACTAAGCCTATGATTAACTTAAGTCTTGGGTCAAGAAAAAATACTATAAGGCATTACGGCAACCACGTCGCGCTGTGGACTCAAGTTCATCTCGAGGTCGAGAAGTCAAAACTGTCTTGCTCGTTCCCAAAAGTTTCATTCAACTTTCTGTCGGGCAGTTATCACAAGAGTGAGGATTTTTAGGTACGTACCTAAATCCTCAGCGCACCCTATCTCTCTTCTTTTGTTGCTTCTAAAGTTACCTTTCCTTTATAGTAACCTGTAACATTGAAATGTAATGCGAAAAAGGTTGCGTAGGAAGATGCCAAAAAGTATGCCAAGTAATCGCTACAAATGTGTGAGATGTGTTTTTTTGGGGGGTAAAATATACTCCGACAGGTTTAATTGGAAAGTCGTTAGCTCTCCTCCAGACAAACAAAATGAGCTATTTCTCCGTCGGAACGATGCGCGTCTACCTGAGTTATTGACAGGTGAAATCACCCAAGGTTCAACTCTTAGTGTGATGAATTCAAAAGAATTGATTGAATGATGAAAACAGCAAAAAACGGTAAGGACTCGATAAGAGAGTATGTATATTTTTGGGCAAAATTTTGCCAAATTTTACAAATTCTGACATTTCACTTGTTTTTCGGCTTCAATTTGCCGATTAAAAGCTCAAGCTAGACAAGTCGATCTATATCGCATTGATTGTTTGAAAAAAATTATTTCCCAGAACCCAGAAAATCGAAAAAATCACGTGATTTTGATAGAATTTGAAATCAAATTTTCCCATATTTTTTCGTAACATAGGAACCTGAAAAAAAATACGTATACCTCAACTTTTTGTGAAGGTTCTAACACCCTGAGCAAAAATTACGGATAATGTGAAAAAACTAAATTGGCCTCGCCTTTTTGAAATGCACCCATTTTTGGCACTTTTGGTAAAAAAGAGTAAAATTCGGTCATTTTTACTCAGAAAATGGGGCCTGAAAATTTTTTACGCATATATACTTTTCAATTCTCTATCGAATAGAAACAAGAAAATAATAGGTTCCCTATGAGAAAAAGGCTTTCCCAAGCCTTTTTTGAAATGCACTTTGACCTGGAAAAGTTCTCGAGTGTGTCGCCAAAAACGGTCCATAACTTGATATCCTGACATGATATCCAGGAAATTTTTGCAGATTCTTACTCAGCACAAAAAAGTAACTGCATAATGTGAAAACCATATCAGCGCAAGCTGTGGTATAAACGGAGTTATAGAAACGGTTTTTTCCCCACTATGTGGCACCACTCCTTTAAGCCTAAGTGCAAGGGTGCGCAATGTGAACCTTTGAAAGAATTGATTGTATTGATTGGTTTGACAGTTTATAACATTTTATTACATTTGCAAATTAAAAATCACTAAAAAGTTTGAACAAACACAGTTTGTTCAAACTTTGTTCAGTTACGTGTCTTCATAACGGAATGTTTAAACTTCTTGTTTAAATTCAGTGGAATTGAAATCATAGTTGTCCTGGAATAGAGATCTCAGGCAAATTTCTGTCCACCAGTCATCGCATATCCAGTCATCACAGCCTATCTCTCCGTTATGTTGTTTCTCAAGTCATGTTTCGCATGCAAAAGATAGCTGCATTGAAACGTTATCTTAAATTATTAGCACTAAGCAGTAAGACTGACCAAAAACAACTTCAAGTAATTCACAAAGAATGTGTGAGGTGTTTTTGATAAACAAAATTTCCAATTTTCAACTCATTTTCTGAATAGAATTTCAGATAATCAAAGAAGAATCAATTTTAGAAAAGAGAGATAAAATTCATGAAAGCTATATCTGAGCTGTTTTGCAAAAAATATTCCAGAGCTATAAATTCCATGAATCGTTTGACTGCATCATTGTAAGCTAGTTATCTTATTTCAAGTAGTTAGCTATTACCAACAAAACCGACAATAAATGACCGGATTCAAGTAATTGACAAAAATGTGCGAGGTATGTGTCTGTTTTCTGTCTTTTTTCGCTGCTTTGCAAATCAATCTCTCATGTGCAGCCATTTGTTGCATTGAAAGGAAAACTGAGCGTTAACGATAGTAGTCGAATACCAATGAATGAGGAGTACAAAAAAAAGCAAACAATGAGGGAGGAATGTTTTTAGTGGACATGTTTTTCGAAGGTAAGTTTTCAGTTTTGCGTTCTTTTTCAGTGAACAAAACTTGCACAGAAAATTTTCATGGATAAAATTTCCAAGCAAATCATTCCATTTCCTTAAATGGTCTGACTGCCAATCATCACAGCCTATGTCTTTTTCTCTCGCTTCTCACGCCAGTTTTTGTTTGTAGTAATCCGTAGCATTGAAATGTACAGCTAACTTGAATTTGCAAGTAATCGCTAAAAATGTGTAAGATATATTAAAAATAAAAGATTAGAAATATTGTTTCTTTTGTGTTTCAATCATCTTTTGTGTCATCCTCTTTTGTACTTAATATCCCCTCTAACTAAGTCTCATAGTAACTTCATATGTTATATTCCACTCTCAAGTTTAACACTTAACACTTCAAGTAATTCACAATGAATGTGCGAGATGTGTTTTTAACGAATAGAATTTCATCAATAAAACTTATCTACTTCCGGATTTTGATATATCCATTTGATATTTCTCATAGAGTTAAATTTTAAAGGTAACACGCCTTCTCATTATATAAATGGCTTACTAAAACCACTATAGTAAATTCCTTCCCAGCAAAGGAAACCTGGGAAGGAGTTCATTTGAATCACATTTTTGCGCTCGCTTGTTTCCCAAAGTCTCTCTTCACATCTCTTTTTCTATACCGACCCTACACACAATCACTCAGTTGGCCTGGAAATAAAAACGCTATTTTACCCCATTTTTTTACGAGTTTGGGATTTTCCGATTCGAGTTTCGGGTTTCGAGTTGAGGAAATTTCCAAAAATTTGCCAAAAATTTTCGCGGCCCGCCGAAGGGGGGCCGCGAAATTTAAATTTGAATTTTGGCTCGAAACTCGGTTTTTTTTTCTCCCTTGTTGTCTCTCTTACTCTGTCGACTCCGCACACAATCACTCTGTTGGCCTGGAAATAAAAACGCTATTTTACCCCATTTTTTGGCCAGATATATAAATCTGATGTAGATGATCTTATGTCAGTTTTTCCTAGGGATTCCAAATATGTAACTACAGTTTCTCTAAATAATGTTATTTTTTGAGTGTGCTTTTCTCAGCTTTCCTTTGCTGGGAAGGAATTGAGAACCCATAGAAACATCAGTCCTATGGAAACAAAAGTGCTATCCAAGAAACAATTTCAAGAAACAGCAGTCTACATTTTGGCGTTCTGTATGCAAAAATTGGAGCACTTGGTGCAGAGGAAAAAAGATTGTGCCATTTTGATTACTCTTGGCTATACCCTAAATCGAAACCCGAAAGTGGGGATTCGATCCACGCGCGTCATTTCCTCAGGATTCCAAATATGTAATTATAGTTTCTCCAAATAAGGTTATTTTTCAAACGGGATTTGGGAGAAAACTCCTACCCAGCTCCTTCTCAGCTTTCCTTTGCTGGGAAGGAATTGAGAACCCATAGAAACATCACTCCTATGGAAACGGCAGTGATATCCTAAAAGCAACCCATGAAAAACAACAGTCTTAAATTTTGGCGGGCTGTATACAAAAATTGGAGCAGTAATGCAAAGGAAAAAAGATGGTGCCATTTTTATTACTCTTGGCTATACCCTAAACCGAAACCCCAAAGTGATATTCAGTCGCGTCATAGCGCAAGCATTGTGACATTGTATTGAAACAACTTTTTATACATTCATTTGTGCAACAAATATATTAACGTCATTTTCATTGTCCAAACTGCTATTCCTGTTGCTACTCCACAAAAGCAATGAGCCGTCAGAGTTGAGTGCAGAAAACGCGTCAAATCCGTTCTCGTTGAAAGTTATCTGAATTTTTGATGCTTACATGTTTCGGTTTCGAGAATTGAATATTATAAGTAACATTTTTATGGCCAAAAAATAGCTGGTTCAGACTATATTGATCAGACTTGTTGAACTCTTGCATTATTTCGGACCCTATGATGTCCCTCTCTTGTCCCGAAAATATTGAGTGAGAGTTTTGTTACAATTCCTCTAGTTCAGTTAAAAATACCTGTTAAATATACCTGTTGTAAACCGCTTCCATCTTCTTTAATCACAAAAAGGTGAGTGCCAGAGGCATCTTCAGAATCACCTCACAAATCGATTGGGAACTTAAAAAACACCACTTTCCCCAGCCAATACCCTTAAAAACACGTTTTTGCGTTTTGGCGCGAATTCAAATATTCAAATTTCAATTTTTTTTCGCTATGCGGTCCTAACCTTTCGAGACCTATCGAATGAGCTATCACTCGCCTCTGTCTGACGTCTGGATCGTCTGGCCGGGTTCAAACAGACAGACAGACAGACACCAAAAATCTGGGCTTTAGTAAAGGGGTATTGTAAATTTTATAAATTCAAAAGAGGACCCTTTTGTCTTTTTTGCCACTCGGTTAAAAATAAGAATTAGAAGGATAAACACGCCCCAAATTTTTCCTTGCCCCAAATATGATGGCAATGTTTGAACGACAATTGAATGCCGATGCTAAAGCCTATTTCGGTGTAACTTGCATTTTCCGCCAAATTTGGGGCAAGAAAGAAAGAATTTAAGGCATGGTAAAAGCTTATTCCAAAAATTACCCGATTATTTCGTTTTTTGTTTTATTCTACGACTTTTTTGCCCAGGTATAAAATAGTCTAAAAAAAGAATGGACCACTCTCAAAAGTGTCCAATAAAGCGCACTAATTCCAAGCATTCATATTCATAGCAAATGACGCTAAAGTTTTTTAGTATCGTTGGCCCTAACGTTCGAAAAAAAATTAGGCCAGGAAATTTTGATCCTTTTGCTTTGGGGTGTGCGATATTTTATGTAAAGTACA